>JAKIRT010000022.1:0-130850 GCA_022577695.1 Wickerhamiella spandovensis | reverse complement strand
AAACCGAGTCCTATCTCCAGCAAGTCTGAGAGTTTCATGGTGAGAAGCCGAAAAGGGCAATGCACAATAGTGGAAACTCGGTGTAGGACACAGATCCAGCGACACTAATTCTGCAGTGAGGGGTCTCACTGCAGAGATAGTGTTGTATTTACTGCCAATGCTCAAAGCAGGGTAACTTGACTGCAGAATTTGATTTGATAAAGCCGGGTAACAGTACTTGACGCCAGCCGCACCCATTGACGTCGTAAAATAGGGTAAATTCCGAAGCTAGTTGATATGTAAACTCTCCAGTGAGCGAAGTGTCGAATCCCTAAGTAAAAGTGGACGTTACGCTGACGCAGCCTGGGTTAGCTAGACCGCATGAAAAGGTGGATTTTGAACTGTCCCAAGTCCCCATGGCATTCCCTTGACTTTAGCAAGGGTTCGGGGAACTGTCTACACTTCTTATTCGGTGTACGCAGGTGGGTCTAGGAAGAGATGAAGAGGAGTACGCATTAATGATCTATATTCCGGCCTAACCCTACGCATGCAGATGCGAGCGGCCGACTGTGGTACTATTCTGAATATGCTTCTTGCTTCTACTAAAAAGCACTCATGTGGCTAGTGTTGGTACTTTAAAATAGTATACCAAGATCCAGACTTAATGTTTTTTACTTTTCCAAGTACTGCTGTTCAGTATAGGAAACACCAGCCTGCGCGAAACAGTCATGAAGAATGCCACATCTGGTCTCCATCGTCCAGCCATCCGTCGGCTCTAAGACCGCAATATGCAATCGATAATTAGCTAGAGCAGGTACAGTCGGACCATGTTGCGCAGTATTTAAAGAAAGCGTATGGAAAAGGCTCTGGCGGTTAGTTAGCCAGAGAGAGAGAGAGAGAGGGAGAGAGAGAGAGAGATTACAATGTCACCGTCATAGACTCTTCTTGCACAAGGATGGGCCCGGCATCTGACTCGGAATTGGATGCCGGAGCTGCTGATGGGGTGGAGGGATGCGAATGGGAAGTGTGTGTTCCTGGCATAGCCTCGATAAAAACGGTGTCCGCACGGTCGTAGTCGCCGAAACGGCTGAATTCGGCCAGAACCGAGGCCATAGCCCATTTTTGCTGGCGCCGAAGACAGCCAATGACTAGGCAAGTGACTTGAGAGCCGTTGAGACAGTGCATGTAAACGGGTCTGCCTGCGAACGAGGCAATTGCGTCCAGGGCTGCGTTTACTGTATCATGGGTGATTGGAACGCCTCTTTTCTTTTTTGATTTTGCCTTTTCGCCCGCGCTGGCAATGTGCACGTACTCGACGTCCAGCCCCGGCAAGGGCCCGAGCGGTTCGGGCGTGATGCTGACGATGGCGGCCAGGCGCATGCGTCGTAAAAAGGAAACATTATCGGTTGTAGGGTACGAGCCTCGGTAGAGGCCCACACCGGCCTGGCCGTATCTAAGCGGGGGTATGACGACGTCCATGGTCCCTGTTGACCTTGGCCGGTAGCTTGATAATATAAATATACAGTTGGGACCGGCTTGGGAGACAAACAGGATAAGCATGACGGACGCCCCGGCAAATGAGGGCGGCCTGTGGGGATTATGGAGCAAAGTGAAAGCCACAGGCGAGCAGCTAGAGAAGCAAGTAGGCACTTATCTTGCGGATGCGCCCGATAACGAGGCCATCAAGGCGCGGCTGGCGCAGTGGGGCACTACTGCGGGCCAGTACATTGACAAGGCGGACCGGCAGCTGGAGGCCATGGAGAACAATGCCATCAGCTCGTTCAAGACGGTGGGCCGGGATTTGCAGACGGCGGTGACTGACCTGGCCAACGGCGATGGCAAGGACCAGAAAGGCGGCGTGCTGTTTGCGGCCGAACACATCCCCACGAACCGGCTAGACGCCGAGCTGCACCAGCTGCATGTGGATTCGCAGCTGTACCTTAACAAGGAGGCGTTGAAAGGCTCTGTGGATGAGTTTACCGATAAGATCGCTTCGTACCTTGCCGAGTACCCTGACCTCAAGAAGCTGTTTGAGGAGCTTGTGCCCGAGAAGGTCAAGTACGACCAGTTCTGGCTGCGGTATTTCCACGAGCGCGACGCTGTGGAGACCAACGACCGCAAGCGCAAGGCATTGCTGTCGCGGCCAGCGGCTGCTGAGGATGGAAAGACGGACGCCAAGCCCGAGAAGAAGGATGGCGGCGACTCGGACTCGGACTGGGAGTAGCCCCGACGGAGCCTTCATGAGACACGGACGCAGGTAGAATCTATTGCAGATAATAAATACTATAAGGCTGGATATTCTCCACTATGTGCTTAAAAAGGTGCTACACGCGCTGGTAAAACAGCAGGTAGGCCTTGCTAGTGACAGCCGCGCGCTCAGGCACACGCGTGACGTTCACATCGTCGTAGTGGCACCAACCATGGTTGGGCTTGTTGACGTATGCGGTGTAGTGGCCGCCCTTGAGGGTGCCGTCGTGGGCGGTGACGGCGTAGAGGTCGTATATAAACGGCGGCTCCTGACCGCGCTTGGGCAGCTTCTCGAGCTCCCGCGCGTGGTCCGGGTTCTCAATGGGCGGGTTGGGCCAGTACCTCGTCAGGTCCAGGTGGTGCAGCGGGTACGTGATTGCGGTCTCGAGCTTGTCGACCGAGTACATGGTGCGGCGGAAGCGCTTGAGGTGGATGATAAGCACGGGCGGCAGGCAGGAAATGGTCATTGTTTTGATGGTGCGCTGGCGGCGCTGGCACGACGGGCAGTGCCATGCGTCGTCGCCGTCGAGAATCTCGGGGGCCACAAACTGGTTGAAGCAGTCGAGCAGATCGATGCGGTGGCCACTGACCAGCGGCAGCGACAGCGTCGAAAACGCCGTGTATGTCGTAGACGTGGTGCCGCACACGGTGCACTGCAGGCGCGACAGGTACTGGCCCTGGAAGGTATCGACAATAAGCGAGGTGTCGCTTTTGAGGTAGCGCTCCCACTCGATGGCAGACGCCAGCCGCACGTGGTACCGCTCGCGCACGCGCTCCTCGCGCTCGCCCAGCTCGGGCTGCCGCGGCAGGTGGCCGTTTTCGTTAAGGTCCTCGTGCAGGCCGTCCAGCAGAAACACCAGAAACTCCTGGCAGTCCTGCTGGTCGGTGCCTTCGAACGTGTCCTGCAGCCGGCCCGCCAGCTTCTTGATGCCCTTGGCCGCCACATAGCCGTTGCCGGCCCGGGCCATGGCCTTGACCAGCGCGGCATACTCGTTGGCCAGGCGGCCCTGGTAGCCCAGGCGCGACTTTGGGTTCACGTGCTTCTGGAACGACTTGTCGAGAAACGGCACCGCCAGCTGCGGCGTGCCGCTCAGGCACTGGATCACGCAGTTCATGTAGCAGGTGTTGCCGAGATTGCGCAGGCCCGTGAGGTACGACAGCGCGGGGTGGTATGTCTGGTTCTTGGGCCACGGCGTGGACACGACGGTGCTGCGCTCGGGCTCGTGGGCGTGGGCGTGCATGTCGTGCATGTGGGCCATTGGCACGGGCGGCCGCTGCAGCGGGATGGGCTGGGCGGGCGTGGCATAGCGCGCGTTGAAGGGGGCTGAGATTGCCCCGTGCCCGTGCGGCGCATACTGCTGCGGTGCATACTGCTGCAGTTGCTGGGGATGTGGTGCATGCTGGGGATGCGGGGATTGCTGGGGATGCGGCGTATACTGGGTATGCGGTGCATGCGGTGCATGCTGAGGATGTGGAGCATATTGCAGAGGCGCATATTTTTGGGGATGCTGAGCATACTGTGGGTGTTGCGGCTGCTGCGGCTGCGTGTAAGGAACCGGCGGCGGATATTGCACCGGTGTATGCTGATACTGAGGCACAGGAGGCGGCGAGTACATTGGCTGCGGCACTCTTGAGCCGTTTGCGTTCGCACTCGCGCCGTTGGCGCTCGGGGTGGTGCCCGGGTTGCTGCTCGTGGTGCCGTTCGAGGTGCCGCTGGCCAGCGGAAACCGGCTCTTGTCGAGCGAGCTATGTCCGTTCACGTACGGGCTCACGGAGCGGTTCGACGAGTGGCTTGAAAAGTGCGGCGAGAAGCGCGGGCTCACGCCGTTGGCCTGCTCGAGCCGCCCGTTCTTGACGACCCAGTCGCCGCTGACCGCCGCCGGCAGCGCAAACGGCGACCGTTCCGAGGACGCCGAGGTTGCAGAGCCCGCGGCCGGCTCCTTGGCCTGCGCCAGCTCGCGGTCTAGTTCCTGCGCAAAGTCCTCGGCCACGTCCTGCGTGGGCTTTTCCACGCGCTCGGGCTCTGCGTCCGTCGCCGACGGCGAAACTGCCGTCTTGTGGCCCGCGCGCATCCACGCGTCGTAGCCGCCGGCCAGCAAGACGGGCTTGATGCCTGCCCGTTGCAGTGCGCTATAAACGTACGACAGCGGCGGGTCCATTTCCGCGCCCGCGCGGGCACTGTCAGTGTAGACAATGACTTTTTGCACCAGCGCGCGCATGGAAAAGGCGTCCATCTCGGCCTCGGGCGCAATGACCAACGAGTCCTCGAGCTCCGAATCGCTCATGTTTGCTCGTAGCGACACGGGCTCGAGACAGCAGATGATGGGCGCGTCCACATGGCCCGCGTCGTAGGCCGCGCGGTCGCGCACGTCCAGAAAAAGCAGCTGGTGTTTCATGTTGCGCAGCCAGCACCCCACGGTGTCCACGCTAGCAGAGCCTGCCCGCTCGACTTCTGCCGACGGCGTCCGTCGCAGCTCTGGTCGCGGCTGCTTCTGCTCCTTCTGCTGCGGCTGCGGCTGCGGCTGATGCGGCTGATGCGGCTGATTCTGGCGGACGGCCTGATTCGGGGGAAGAGCTTTACCTGGAGACAGAGCACGCGGCGGAGTCACTTCGGTTCGCCTTGAATTGGACGGCGATTGCCCCGGCGACGCCCGTGCAGAGCCCTTGGGGCTCGTAAGAGCCGACGGCGGTTTGGGGGCCGAATGGCTGCCGCGAAGTTTCTGGAACCGCAGCGTGAGATCGTCCGTGGCCGCCGTAGGCAGCGACTCGCTCTCGAGCTTCGGCTTGGCAGGCATTGACACCGCCACCATGCCGCGCAGCTGCTTGTAGCTGTCCAGAAACGGGTTCGGCGTATGGGCACAGAACCGCGAGTAATCGGGCAATGACGGAATATACTCGTCGAGAATGTAATGGGCTTTGGCAATTCCTTGCGCAGCCTGCGGGAACCGGCCTTTACGCTCGTCTTCCTTGGCCTGCTCGAACGTCTCGAGCGCCTGCACCACGTAGTGCTTTACTGGTGCTAACTCGGTCATGCATGTGTCAGGAACGCGGGGTGGATTGGGGTTATAAGCCCCCCAAGCACCCAGCCGCGCAGCGGCCGCCGCCGGTAGAACTGCAGACCCAGCCACAAATAAAATAAAATAAAATAAAATGAAAACTGGACATTTCGCGGGGGATTCCCCCGCACCCGCTGGGCCGCCTTACGGCGGACACCACCTACTGTAGTCTACCTTAAGGCGGAACATGGCGATATAAAAAGCAATATAGTTAGATCAGGAAGCAAACGCCGCCGCTGGAGAAGATAAATGGTTCTGTGCTAAATGATATGATTATGCCTGATCAGGGATGGATGGCGGTGGTATTGGGATCGAGGGCCTCGGCCACGAGCGAGTCCTTGATTTCGTCAAAGTTCTTGCGATAGAGGTGGCCGTTCTTGTCTGTTTGGCGCGAGTTGCGCAGCCACAGAATATCGCCGACCTCCTCCATGTTTTTAAGAACATAGTCAAGATCGGACTTTGTCAATGCCGACGATAGACAGAACCGCACGCGCGACAGCAGCAGCGGCGTGGCCGGGTAGCCCACAATGACGATGGCGATCTTGCGCTCCAGCATCAGCCGCGAGCAGAACGACATCTTGGGCGGCGTATACAGCATCATCGGCACCACAGGACTGTCGAGGTCGCCGCCCACCACAAAGCCCATCTTGATGAGCCCCAAACGAAAGTAGCGGGAATTGAATGCAAGCCGCTGCAGACGCTCGGTGGCCTCGCCAGGATTGATCTCGCCCGTGAGCGTGCGCAGCGACGCCTGGATCTGCGCCAGAACCGGCGGCGCAACCGCCTCGGCGTACACGTTGCCCATATTCGAGACCCGCAGCCGGTCAATCAGCTGCTTGGAGCCCGCGACGTAGCCGCCCGCAGCGCCAAAGCTCTTGGTGAACGTGCCCATGAGGATGTCGATCTTGTCGGGGCTGATATTAAAGTAATCGCACATGCCACGGCCGTGCGGGCCCATGGCGCCGATCGAGTGCGCCTCGTCCATAAACAGATAGATGCCGTACTTGTCGCGCAGCTCCACCAAGCGCGGAAGATCGCACATGGTGCCTTCCATGGAATACAAACCTTCTACCACAACCATGATCTTGTTCCAGGGCCGGTGGCTGCGGCTCTGGCCCTGCGAGATCTGCTCGCGGATCAGGCTCTCCAGCTCGTCCATGTCGTTGTGCTTAAACACCTTGACGACCGCGCCGCTGAGCCGCAGACCCGTGCGGATCGACGCGTGGTTGAGCTCGTCGCTGAGCACAAGGCACTTCTTGTCCAAAACAGTGGCAAACACATTGGTGTTGGTGGCATAGCCCATCGAGTAAAGCATGGCCGCCTCCTTGCCGACAAAATCAGCAACAATCTTCTCGGTCTCGAGATGCATCTCCAGCGTGCCGCCGCCAAACCGCGTGCCGCCAGCAACCAAGCCGACCTCGCGAACGGCCTTTTCGGCCGCGTCCGTGCACTGGCCCGCGGACTGCGCAAAACCAAGATAGTTGTAGGAAGAAAGATTCACGCAATCAATCGTCTCACCAGTAAGCTTCAGGTTCTCCATCATATCGTCGTTCTGGAACCACCGGTCAAACACGGAGATCAGCCGGCCCGGCACGGCCGTCGTGGGCCGCGAAAAGCAGTCGTTGAGCCGCTGCTTGAGCCGGCGCGTGTAGAACGAGTCGAAATCAGTCAAAAGCGGCGCATAGCCGTCTTTCTCCAGCATGCACCGCTGGAACTCCTTGTTGAAGCGCCGGGCAAAGAAGTCGCGCACATGGCCCACCACAATCATGACAAAATAGTGCACATACGTCGCCAAAAGCACCCGCAGCGGCGAGTACTTTTCCTCGGGAATGTGCGACACAGGCTGAGGAACCTGCTTGTACAGATACTCCTGGGACTCGAGATGGCCGTACTCGGACTCGTTGAGAAGGTCCGTCGCCCGCTGATGTCCCATTGGTAAGCGACGCGCGCGCTCTGCCTCTTTACGGAGCGAGCACATGACTCCCGCATGACTATAGATCCTCCAGATCTGGTTTGGAGAATTCTTTTGTTAATACGTATTTTAACGCTCGTAGAAAGATATATTCTACTATCAATCGGCTTTTTTCCTCTTTGGGTGGCTCTCCAAGTTGTAGCTCGTCGGCTCAGCCTAAACGCGCAACATCCTACACTCGGCATTTTTTGACTCGTCGGCTTTCCGCGTTAAGGTAGTATATTCTAACGTCAATTGGCTAGTTGTTTTGTATAACCCCTTAGCCAACGCATTCCCACCCGTCTGTGCACAATGAACGCTCCTGGGTTTTCATGCACTCCTCTGACGATAGTGTTTGGTGATGCATTTTGCTGCAGTTTCCAATTCAAGACTAGTATCGTTAATGTTGCAGTGGTGCAGGAATGGCCAGATCACGTGCACGCGCCTATATATACCCCCTTCTGTGAGCCTTAAAGTTATCTCTTCTAAACTCAATGAAAATGGAGCTCCGAGAGCAGATTGAAAACGAACCCTTCGAGGAAGTGATGGTTTTCCAGAAAGACTTTATTGAGTCTGCTGAAATGACCAGAGCTTCCAACGAGCTGCATGGGTGTGCCCCCCAACCAACCCCTTGGACAGCAGCAGCACCAATGAACCAGTAGTCCAGGAACAGAATCATACCGCCACGAACACCCACACGGCTACGGCTAGGCGCAAACCTTTCCCAATCGATCAATATTATTACTATACTGGCAACTTTGGAGGCAAAATATCGGCCCACAGATGGTTCCAAGAGACTCCTTCGGAACAGCTAGAAATCCTAAAGTCAAAGCAAGCTCTCAGCCAGCGTCGCCGGCCGGAACCATTTTTTAGCCACCTTCGTGCCGTGACTTCTAAAGAGGACCCTGAATTGCTGTGCGAACTCATTGATGCCTTTGGTTACGGTGCATCCGGACCTGTCTACAAAGTGAAACCAGGAAAGCTCCAATTGCCCAATCCTCCAGAGAATGCTATTCTGGAGCATGTTGATCTAGTGAGGGTACATATGGTGAGGATGTACTCCATGCAATCACCTCTTTGCGTGATATCCGGCACCCAAACATTCCACGCCTGTACGAGAGCTATTTGCCTAACGACGATCATCTTTGGGTCATGACCGAGGCTTTGAGTGGTATCACCATACTGGGCCTTAAACGCTACTGCAAAATCGGAGAGGCTGCCATTGCGAGTATCTGCAAAGGAGTATGCACGGCGCTGCAGTATCTGCACTCAAAGTCGATTGTTTACAGATCCATGGGGCGTGGCGGTGTCGCTGTGACAACCAGTGGTGAAATCAAGCTCGTTCTGCTCATGGCGTGTGGCAAGCTATCTGAACCTAATGGGCAGCTTTATCCAATCTGTGGTGCTAGACAGTGTGTGCCTCCAGAAATGGCTTCCGAGGAAGGTTACGACACAAAAGCCGACATTTGGGCTCTGGGAATAACCCTGCTGGAGATGGTTTCGCGGGATCACCCTCACTTTGCCCTTAAAGACCTCCAAGATATCTTAGACTATAAGGAAAATGGTCCTCCCAAGCTCCGACGCGCAACCAGCCGTGCGTTGAGAGATTTTGTGTCGCGCCGCCTATGCGTGGATCCCGAACAGCGTGCTTCTGCAACAGAGCTACTAGAGCACGAATTCATCAAGAAAGGCTGCAGCGCAGAGGACTTAGCTTTGCTGGAATCGGCGGGTATGGCACGCCGAGAGAAAGACATGTGTTATCAGTATGAGAGCCATTACATTGGGGTGTGATGCAGCTTGTGTCGGGGTACAGCAGAATAGGAATACGATTATAGTGGCTGACAGTTGCGATATCGAGAATGAAGCGAGATTGAGGTCGGGATGTGTTGTTTTGTTAGTTTTACGCCTCTTGCAACAGAGTACTTCTTTCTCCAATATGAACGGACACTAATGACAAAGTGCCCCTCGAAAGGGTCGCGTAGAGGAATAAACAAAGTACTTTATGAATATATATACCGATTGAGGGTCCATTTGGGACGCGTCGGTTTTTTTTGGCTCAAGCCGTGCCTACAGACCCTCGCCTAGATCAAGAACATTGTCGCAAGGAGGAATCTCGCTGGCAACATGCCCAATGACCAGCGTTGTGCCCTTGTACTCGTCCAACAGGTCAAAGGCTGTCTCGATCTGAGCATGGTTGAGGGTGGAGAAGGCCTCGTCCAGGATCAAGATGCGGGGCTGTTTGACAATGGCGCGGGCCAGCAATGCTAGCTTTTGGTCGGCAAGCGAGGCCTCGCCAAACTTTGTGTCGAGATTCAGGTTCAGACGCCGGGCGAGGTCTTCTAGTTTTGCGTTTTGTTCCGCGCTCAGATTTACAGGCACAAACGCGTCTGCAAACGCCGTGCCTATAGCTTGTCTTAGCGTGCGGTGTTTGGGGAAAATGGCATGGATCTCGGGCGACGAGTGACCGATCTCGCTATTGATAGAGAAATAGTCTTGCTTGCCAACTTGTCGGGGCTCACCAAACAAGACCACTCGCTCATTCCAGCTTTGAGGATGGTCAGCAGTTAGTAGAGCCACCAGAGTGCTTTTTCCAGAGCCATTAGGGCCCTTGATGTGAAGACGCTCGCCTTCATTGACTACCAGATTAAGGTCACTAAGAACTTCTTCCCCACGGTATGCTACAGTGATTCCTTTGAGCTCAATTGCAGGCGGATTCTGCGCAATAGCAGCCTTATCGCGAGGAGTTCGGTTCGTATGGTCAGGCTCAATGTACTCCACTTGACCAATTCGACCACTAACAACACCATCGCTATCGGCGACAGCAATATGCGTGGCCCAAGAAGGAATTCCATCTTTAGATTGAGCGCCAATCACAATGGGGATGGGCATGTCCTTGAGAATACCGTCCATGAGCGAGCGATTTGCGGGGTCAAGGCCCAAAAAAGGCTCGTCAATCACCAAAGCCTTGGGCTCAGTCAAAAGAGCAGTTGCCAGGTGAGCACGACGGGTTTGGCCGTTCGAAAGACTCACAAACCAGCGGTCGCCCAGCCCTTTAAGATGCAGCAGGTCCATGACTCTTTGCACCTTGGCCGGGTCGGGGCATTTCTGGGCCAGAACCGTGCTCAGAGAATGATCAAACTCGTCTCGGAAAGACTCGTAGCGTGCAGAAAGATACGGGGCTTTCGATCCAGTTTCGCCAAAAATCACATGGGCAATGACCTGCGAGGGCCAATGGTCGTGACCAAGGCTCGGATAGGATATAGCGGTAGGCGGTTCAGGAGTATGCTTTCCAGCAACGATCTCCAAAAGAGCTTGTTTCTTAGGCCCAACCACGACCCATCGTTCCGTAGTCCCTATATCCAGATTGATAGGATTCTTAAAGGCCTTGAATAGACCTTCCTTAATCCTGATCAAAGACATGGTTTAGGGCTAAAGGTCACATCCCCAGATATGGGCTGTATGGGCCTGGATATGCGTGTGCATAAATTATGTCCAATATTCACGTGATATTACATTCACACATATCCCGTTAACATTGACAATGTAGATACAAATACTATAGACCCTAGATATATCAAGGTAAACTGGCATAAACAGGCGTAAACAGGTTAGTGTGGAGCAACATTACAAACCCTGAACCCTTGCCGCCATCCGATAGTGTTGGCAAACCCACCCAAAACACTCATCCACATCCACATCCACATCCACAGTTACCATGGATGAGGAATATGATGTCATTGTTCTAGGTACCGGTCTTACCGAGTGCGTTCTTTCTGGTCTACTCTCTGTGGAGGGTAAGAAGGTTCTACACATCGACCGCCAGGACCATTATGGCGGTGAGTCTGCGTCGCTTAACCTCACCAAGCTTTATGGCAAGTTCCGGCCCGATGAGCAGCCTCCCAAGGAGTTTGGCCGCGATCGCGACTGGAATGTGGACCTGATCCCCAAGTTCCTGATGGCCAGCGGCGAATTGGTCAACATTCTCGTGCACACCAACGTCACGCGCAATCTCGAGTTCAAGCAGATTGCCAGCTCGTACGTGTACCGCGACGGCTACATTGCCAAGATCCCCAGCAACGAGATGGAGGCGCTCAAGTCGTCGCTGATGGGATTCTTTGAGAAGCGCCGCATGAAGCGCTTCCTGGAGTTTGTGGCCCAATACGACGAAAACGACCCCAAAACCCACCAGGGCATTGACCTCACCAAGAACACCATGACCGAAATCTACCTCAAGTTCGGTCTCGAGTCCGGCACACGCGACTTTGTGGGCCACGCCATGGCGCTGTGGCCCACCGACGAGTACCTCAAGCAGCCGGCCAAAGAGACGTTCGATCGCGTGCAATTGTACGCGCACTCTGTGCGTCGCTACGGCAAGTCGCCCTACATCTACCCGATGTACGGTCTGGGTGAGCTGCCGCAGGTGTTTGCGCGGCTTTCGGCCGTCTATGGCGGCACTTATATGCTGGACAAGCCCGTCGACGAGATTGTCTACGACAAGGAAACCGGCAAGGTTACGGGCGTGCGGTCTGGCGACGAGATCGCCAAGACAAAGATGGTCATTGGCGACCCCACTTACTTCCCCGACCGCGTGCAGCGCACCGGTGAGCGCGTCATCCGTGCCATCTGCATTCTCGACCACCCCGTGCCCAACACAAACAACCTCGACAGTCTGCAGCTCGTGATCCCGCAGAACCAGGTCAAGCGCAAGCACGACATCTATATTGCCGTGCTGTCCTCGACCCACAACGTCTGCCCCAAGGGCTACTATCTGGCCATCGTCAGCACCACCATCGAGACCGACAACCCGCACGTCGAGCTCGAGCCTGCGTTCAAGCTGCTGGGCCCGCGCCTCGAGACCTTCATGGGCATCGCAGACATCTACGAGCCCAAGGACGACGGCACAAAGTCCAACGTGTTCATCTCAAAGAGCTACGACGCCTCGTCCCACTTTGAGTCCACCACAGACGACGTCAAGTCCATCTACCAGCGTCTGGCAGGCAAGCCGCTGGTCGTCGAGAAGCGCGAGATCCCCGAAGAAGAGTAATTATTGTACCATCCGCTTCTTCTGCATTGTGCTCTGCCCGCCCCTAAATAGCCTCCATAATCAATACGAAGCCTCTTCCCTGTCCCGCCGCCGCGAAACAGCCGCGAACCCGGCGAGCTTTGCTTTGAGAGCAAAGCCTATAGAGCCGTGCTTTGGACCCTGTGCAGTCTTTCGGCGCAGACCTACATCACTCCTACCTCAAACCCGACGAGCGAAGGTCGTGGAGTTGAAAAAGCAAAAGTACTACAGCGCAGGATATTTCGTGGGGGAATCCCCCGCACCCCCTGGGCCGCCTTACGGCGGTTAACACCCCGAGCCCAGCCCACCGCTTAATGGCGGCAATCCGACGTGCTCCACCCGGATATTTGTTAAAAAAGAATAGTGAAGTTCATAATCTGAGCTGCTTTAAGGCAAATTCAAGGAGTTTTGGCTCGTGTAGCTATAGAAGAAGACTGTTCAAGACCATCATTGATGGTCTGTGTAGGGTACGCATGCTGAATAGCGAGCACATCTGCAGAACGTCCCCGAACAAAACATTAAAATCAGCAGCATAAAGCACATTAGCAGACGATCTATAAACAACATTTCCTATAACTAACCGCAACCAGAGCCTACCATGTCTAGCTACATCCTGAAACATATACCGAGCCAGAGCCGAAACTAAGTATCACTTTAAGCACCAAGCTGTACGCCGGACCAGCCAGTAGCGATTCGTGCAATGTTTTATAGAACCATATGCTGGATACGCAGCCAGATAAGGACCGTACCCACATCAATTGGCTCAACCCGTCAGTGTTTACTTTGGTGCATATCCATGCATGCAGGCGAAACCCGTGCCCACAACCACATTGCGCCATGACCTAGCATTGGCAAACAAAGCCGGTGCAAATTTGAGGTTTCAGGAACGCCTCCGGCCATTAATTGCAGCAGAATTATTTACGAAATATTTTAAACACAGTCGCGCGCGTCCCCCAAAACATTTGCCCGAGACCGAACCTCACCGTTAGAGCCCCCAGAGCGGCCGGCAAACAATGGGGTGGGCGTGGCGTCCAAGCGATTGCCCGGGGCAAGTGCAATTGCCGATCGCCCACAATATGGGCGGGTGCGATTCGGGGGCAAACCAGTTAAGGGCAGCGCAGTTCTGATTCGCCCATTGCTGTAGGGGATGGCACGTGATAGCAAGCGACTCCCGCTTGCTATGGCGGGTTCCCTGCATAAACAGGGGCCGGAATGTTCCGGCGGGTGAAATTGTAGATTGGAATTAAAATTTCACTAAAAATTACCGGGGAAATGGCCAAGGATCGACGCAATTCTATCCCGCACCAGCAATTAGGGTGGGTTCCCCGCAAGGACCACCACCTGCATATGGCTTGCGCGCATGTCAGCCGCACCCTGCAGCAAACATCTATATAAACGGTCGGTCCCCGCTCCCAATTGAGTTTCCTACCCCCCGTTTATAGTATGTCGCTTGCCCTTTCTGAGTCTTACCCCAGCATCACCCCTTCGGCTGTCGCCGTCGGTGCCATCTACTCGCACGCAACCTCGTTCATCATCTCGCGTCCCGTGTTTGGTGCCCTGTACCAGAAGGCTCAATCGGCCACCAAGCCCGAGCACGCCCTCAAGAGCGAGGAGGCCGCCACTGCTGCCGCCGCCTACGGCTCTTCGCTGGTCTCGTCGAGCGCCCAGTCTTATGCTGTCGCTGCTCTGCTTAAGCTCACCGGCACCACCTCCTACAAGGCTGCTGCCATTGTTGGCTCGCTTCTGTTTGCCATCACCTCGGGTCCTCAGATTGTTTCCGGCTTCTTTGTTGAGAAGAACCCAATTGACGAGGTTGCCGCCTTCTCCATTGTTTCGCTGCTTGACACCGTCGGTCTCTCGCTGGTTCTGACCTGGTGGTCGTCGGGCGTGCCTGTCCTGCACCAGTAACTGCCAGTCTTCAGTCTTCAGCTATAGTATATAGGCATCAATAACCTTTGATATCCATGCGACAGTCTTCAAAATCAACCTTCAATAGATACAACAAAATTACAAGACAATTACAAGGTAATTGGTGGCCTGCCGCCAACAATCTATGAAATAGTACAACCCGCCTAAACGTCGTGTCCCGTCCAAGACAAATTACCCGGCCGTACACAGTTACCCGGCCCCGACAGATCGCCCGCTTGATCGGCCCTAGAAAAGGCCTCGAACGAAGCCCGCAACGTAGCCGACTCCGCCGGCGACGCTGGCCGCAGCATTCATGGCCGCGTCCGAGACCGCTGTCCGGTCAATTGCTTTGATATGCTCCCCCAAGGCTCCCGCCGCGGCAATGATGCTGTCGCGAGAGTAGTAGAGCAGAACCGCCGACGCGACGGCCACGCTGGCCCCCAGCGTCGAGATGAGTTTATTGAGAATGCGGGTCTGGCGGGCATCTCGGCGTACCGCCTCGGAATAGGGCACGTCTGCTCTGAATGAGACCATGGTGTACAGCGGCAACCAGCGGTCGCCGAGGACGCGGTTCAGAAGGCCGTCGAGAAACTTGCGCAGCGCAAACGTGCGCGTGGCAACGCCCTGGCTCATTTCGCGGTAGTTGCGCATCGACAGGTCGCTGATGGCCAGCAGATCCGGATGGCGCACGGCCGTGTACTCGGCAAACGCGCGGCGAGGCGGCAGCTTGGCCATCAGCGACATGAGCACGCGCACGTCCTCGAGGCCGCAGTTGAGGCCCTGTCCGTAAAAGGGCACCATGCTGTGGGCCGAGTCGCCGAGAATCAGCAGCTTGTTGTCGTAGTGGTAGGGCGTGCATTTGACGTTCATGAGCTTGCCGCGCGGGTTCTTGTAGTAGGTGGCCAGCCGCTCGTCGCCGATGATTTCCAGCGCGTCGGCAAAGTTGGCCCTGAAGAAGTCTCTGAACTTGTCGAACGTGTCGAGCTCGGCCAGCAGCTGTTTGGGTGCAAACAGCGTGCCCGTAAACGACTTGTTCTGATTGGCCAGCCCGATAAACATGTAGTTGCCGCGGGGCCAGATGTGCAGGTGGTTTGGATCAAAGGCATACTCCTTGTCTACTGCTGGAATAACCATCTCCACATAGTAGTGATCAATGTACTTTTGCGAGTAGTCAAAGTCGGTGACGCGGGCCAGTTCTGTGCGCACTTTGGACCACGCACCGTCGCAGCCCAGAATAGTGTCTGAGCGCACTCTAATTGTTTGCGGGCGGGCCTTGCCGACGGCCTCAAACACGGCCTCGGGCCGATGGTCCATCTGCAGCTCGACGAGTTTGTGCTCAAAGTGGATGCGGATGCCCAATTTCTCGACCTCGTCGAGCAATTCCTTGATCAATTCCAGCCGGCTGATCGATTGGATCGATTCGCCATACACGCCGTAGTTGACGCTGGTTTGCTTGCCCTGCACAGAGTGCACCATGCGGCCCTTCATGGGCACAAACTTGCTTCTGATCCGCTCGGCGATCTGCGGATCAATGCTTTCAAGTGTAGCCAATCCCCGCGCACTGATGGCAAGGTTGATGGAGCGCAACGCGCCGCTCGAGCCGGGCGTCACCTGACGCAGATCGGACCGCGACTCGTAGATATCCACCTCGTAGCCTCGCTTGTGCATGGCCATTGCCGCCGCGCAGCCCACCGGCCCGCCGCCAACGATCGTGACTTTGGCGTGCGGCTTGGTGGGGCTCGCCGGCGCCTTGAGCGGGCTGGCCGGCTTGACGGGGCTTGACGGGGCTTTTGCGGGAGTGGAAGTGCTCATGTCAACCCCGACCCTATGCGCACCACAATGATCACCTCTTTCCCCATCCTGCAGCCGCTGCCGGCCTGCAGCTCAGAGGATTTATTAACTAAATTTAATCTTCCAAGTGAGTGTTTCTTTTCGTTTATTAACCCTAGCCAAGCTGAAGCTCGTCGGTTTGCCGCCAAAAGGCGGTAGTCTGGCCCTGCACTAGACCGCCAAACAATGGGTCTGGAAAGCCCGAGCGTAAGCTATTTATGCATCGCAACATCGGCCCTGCAATAGGGCACCTAGTTTCAGCGTGGAAAAGTATTGACCAAGACGAACTTTCCCTAAATAGATACGTTTTTTTTTTTTGAATAGGGCGGTTGTAAACACAGGTGGTGCTATGACCCTTTTTTAATAACTCTCCGAGCTAAAGCTCGTCGGTTTCCGCCTTACAGCGGTAGGCTCTAGTACACTATGTATAGGCGGCCGACGGTCTAAGACGCATTCATTCTTTTCTTCATAACCTGGGCGAAAGCTACTTATGCACAAACATCTCTCTATCTGCACCGTAAGGCAGAGCATCATGGAGTGTTGATAAAAAAATCGAACCTTTTCCTCTTATTTCAGTTTGGAGAGTTATAAAAATAAACATAAATCAATACTCATGGGGCCGCCTACTAAAACCATCATGTTAATGCTACAAGTTGAGTCCCGCCGTAAACAGGAAAACCTACGAACGTTCGGAGTTACAGAAAAGAAATCCCCCAATATAAATTTAAAAATTCCGCTCGAGACTCACTATCCGTCTTAGCACGAAGAACCTCGAGGAGTAAGCCAGATCACATCTCAGCGACAAGCCATCTACTAAGCATGGAGGTCGACAAGTGGGAGGTCGGCACGCGTTGTCTGGCGTTCCATGGCCCGATGCTGTACGAGGCCAAGGTGATCAAGGTATACGATCCAGACACTGATAAAGTCAGTATTCGTCTGAGCGTTGCCGAGGGCCGCACGGTGGTCGAAAACGACCCCGAGGAGCACTTTGTGTCCGAAGCAGTCCGGGCCGGCGATACCATGGCCTACTTTGTACACTACAAAGGCTGGAAACAAACATGGGATGAATGGGTCGGTCAAGATCGTATTCTCGCGTATACACCCGATAATCTGCAGGTGCAGCGGGAGCTCAAACAGGCAGCGGCAGAGTCGCAGAAACAAGCAAATGCGCGCTCAAAAGAGGCCGCCGCCAAGCGCAGAAGCACGGGCGAGCCGTCTGTGACCGCACCGGCCAAAGACGATCGCGCCGCCAAGCGGTCGCGTACAAGCACAGCCCGCGCCGGCCGCAGCACCACTGGAGACGGCCGCGGCAGTCCTGCTGCGTCGTCGCGGACCGAGTCGGCCGCGCAGAGCCACCCGCACGGCGACGATGTGGAGGCCAAAGACGCGCACGCCAGCCGCAGCGAGGTCAAGATGGCCGTGCCCAACTCATTAAAGAGCCTGCTGGTCGATGACTGGGAATACGTCACGAAAAACCTGCAGCTCGTGCCGCTGCCGCGCGACCCCACGGTCGAGGATATTCTCAAAAACTATATCCGCGACGCCTTAAAAGAGGAGGCCGACGCCGAGGATGCTTCGGCCGAAAAGGAGACCTTCCACGAGGTCTTTTCGGGCCTCAAACTCTACTTTGATCGCAGCCTGGGCTCGCTGCTGCTCTACCGTCACGAGCGCCAGCAGTATTTTGAGATCCGCAACGGCAACGCAAACTTCGTGCCTTCCCAGGTCTACGGAGCAGAGCATCTGCTGCGGCTATTTGTCTCGTTGCCGGGGCTGCTGGCCCAAACCAGCATGGACCCACAGTCGCTCGTCGTGCTCCGGCAGCATCTCGAGGAGTTTCTCAAGTGGCTCGCAAACCACAAGGACTACTTCGCACCGCAGTACGAGGAAACCAGCGGCCGTTACGAGGCCCTATCCAAAGGCGTCTAATTAAGTATATATTGGTTGTAGTGGAGACAGCTAACCCGCTCTGTGACAGCATCAGCTAACTTACCCGCTTGGATGAGTTTAACTCGTCCCCGGTCGCTGTTTTTTAAGGCGCACTAGGACGTCTAATGTGAGCTTTCCGCCGCAAGGCTGCCCAGGGGTGTGGATCCCCCGCGGAAGGCTCGGCTTTATATGAGCTTTAGCGCAGAGCTACCGGGATGTACAGGCACAGGTAGGATATATGTACGTATGGAGTTTTCGGCGTCGGCCAGGATGCTAAATAAATCAAAATCAAGGATTGGTCCTTGACACAAAGAAACTGAAACGCAGAGGAGAGAAGGTTCAGAAGGTTAAGAGCAGAGAAAGGAGGAAGAGGAGAGGAAAAAAAGATTGGATAATACCAAAATTTGTGACCGCAAGTCACTAGATTCTCTAGAGGGGAGAAATAGGCGGCAGAAAGTCGCCGTCGCTGGAATCTGAGGCTGAAGATAGCGGGCTCGACGGGTCCTCCTTCAGGCGGTGGTACCCAAAGTAACCGTCGTCGTCAATAGACACTGCTCCGTAGCCAGTAACCTTCATTGCAACAAATTGCTTGTTCTGAGCAACCATAGGCCGTGACGATTCCTGAAGAATCTCCCGCGCAAGTGAGTCGAGTTCCACATCTTGGAATTGCCTTTGTTTGTACATCTTCCAATTGGAGCCGGTGGCCCAGCTCATGTCCTTGGGAGACTGCTGGTGAGAAGATGGAGCAGTGGGCTTTTGAGCATCCCAAACCCGGATGGTACCGTCATTAGAGGCAGACACAAGATGTGATGGATGTTGCAGGGACCACTCAACGGCAGAAACCTTCTCGGCATGGCCCCGGTACTCGCCCAATGGACCACTGGCTCGAATATCCCAGATCTTGATTACATTCTGGTCGTGCACAGCAGCCACCCAGTTCTCGTTGGTAGGCGACCAGTGCACTGTAGAAACAGCAGTATTATTATCATCAGGAGGAGACAGACCAGAGCCACTCTTGACCCGGATATCTCGGATCGAAATCCCTTTGCGACCACCCACAGCAACAATTCCATCTCGTGATTTGCACAGATCCAAGCAAGAAGCTCCACGAGTCTTTTGCTTGATCACAGGAAGGTCGCTTCTGGAGGGGTCCCACAAAAACAAATGATCCGCACACAGCGTCAAGATACTTGACTCTGCGCAGCAGGACCAGTTCTTGGAGGAAAGCGCAAGATTGCGGATCCTCATCGACGAGTTAACTCCAGGTAAATGCCGTTGGTGATTAAACCGCTTGACAATCTCTGCAGGAACATGCGACGAATATGTATCTGGCAGCAAAGTCATATGAACGAGACCATCCTTATGGCCCGATACAAGTACATTGCCTTGAGAGCCGAGCTTGCTATAGGGAGAAACCCATTCTAGAGAGTGGATTTCGCCCAGAGTGATGGTCTGATGATGGGTCAACAACGGTTGCTCATTCTGGGTCTCCAGTTCGTAAACAAATAAATTATTAGTCCGCGCACCACTAGCAACTGCGCACAGACTCTCTTGAGGATGGACAGCAACAGAGGTGAGATATTGCTGGTCATCAGGCACTTTCCAGTATGAGGAAGTGGCACCCATCCCCATTGGTTTAGCCGTGGAGTCGGCAAAGTCGTAGAGATCGTCATGCCGAGACAGTAGTTTACTACTCAGCATTGCGTTGAAAGATGGAACAATCGGAAGTTCCAAATCGAGCATTCTTGGACGGATGGGATACCACGCGGGCGGGGGTTTTGCTACTTATAAGGCGGTATTATTTCATTGATGCACGAGCTAGAATAGCATGCATAATCCGAGCTAATCTTACATGAGTATTTACCCTACGAGGAAAAACTCTACCAGCCACCTCCCTTATTAACGCCGATGGCCGGCATAATGTCCAGCCACCCCATAGTTTTCTGCACGATCTTGCATATTATGCAGAGCGGGTGGTCACCCCTTGCCCATATTATTTACATACTTAAATTATTGTTGGTCGTCATGGCACCGGCTATATATATAAATAACGCACAGAGACAGAGGCAAAGTATTATTAGAGTTTTTTATATAGAAAATATTCAATTGTTATCCCAACAGACGTTAAATGCTCTGCAGTCTCTCTGCCGACCTCGGCCATTGCCCTTGTTCAGGTCTAGACCGAAGGTCAATCGGCCGATGGAGCCAGCCGTTCTGGAGCCAGCCGTTCTGGGATGACCAGCCCTTCTATAGCCAGCCACCTAAGCTCCGGACGCACGACGTCAGCAGGGCTGACTTAGGATCGGATGACTCAGCATTTCGTCAAAGCCTGTAGTTAAGTAAGCACTTACTAAGACCTTCGATTAGTACCAATAGTTTCTGATTGATTTCAACAGTAACTAATGTCGCTGAATACCAAACTTACAGCGGCCCGCGACCTTATCCAGGTCTTGAAAAAGTGGCCAAATGATAGCCATAAACTGTTCCCATCATTTCGCGACGCGCAGATTGCTCTTTACGAGAACACATCCAAGGCATCAAGCTTGCCTAGTGCAGACGTGCTCAAGTTCCGGGCCATTGCTGCAACCACTTTGCTAAACGATACAAAACAAAAGGAGTTCCCTATTAGCGAGGGAATGATGCATCCCGATGGCAACCCTTCTTACTACAACACTATTCTTCGGGAAGCCAATAAAGAGAACAAAAAGGTCAGCACTTTAGGGGCCGCACGCGAGACGCTGTTTGGCTGGTGGAAATAAAGGATTCTACGGTTTAGTGCATTCAAGAGCCTTTGAGACCCTCGAGGAGATTATCACTGTACATATAAATAATATATATTTTGCTTGTCATCGTTTGGCATATGAAACATATGCACGCTGGCCGTTAATTTCCACAGGTAGCTTGAGGCCCATTGATGCTTCTGGTTCGGCAGTGAACTCTACAAAGGCAACTCCTCGCGCAGCCACTAGCCGGACCTCGACGAATCCCTTGAGAGACCTGTAGATAGCCGTCAAGGCGTCTAGAGTAACGTCTGTAGGCAGGTCCTCAATAAACAGGATCTTGTGAGGCATTGTGTTTTCAGCTGATTTAGGTTTCTTGGCAGCGCCGGGCTCGCTGGCCGGCTCGCTTGCTGATCTTTTCAACGTAGACGAGGAGCCTCTCTTTTGTTTGTGTTGTGCCAGAGCCTCTGAGCCGCTTTTCTCGACGGTCGCGTCCGACTTTGTTTTGGCAAATGCGGCATCGATGGGTTTACCGTGAAATTCCTGGCCTTGCAAAGCTGTAAGGGCCGCTTGAGCCTGCTGAGCAGTATCAAACACCACAAACGCTTGACCGCGCATCTTCAGGTTCTTGCGCACCACAATGTCCAGCACTGTGCCATATTTTTCACATTCAGATCTGAGTTCACTGCTCAATTTCGTTAAATTCAGCTTTTCATTGAGATTGCGTACATACAGCGTCTCCATCGTGGACGAGGAGTAGAGTCCAAGGATTTGATAATATTTCGATATTTTTTATGGCTTTTATAATATTATAACTTTTTAATATTTTATTTAACTATTTGATAATTTCCTCAGGGACTTCGTAATTCAGGGTCCGGGTCTTGGTGATGGACGTAGACGAGATCCTAGCGTCTGAGGCAACCGAGATTGCCAAAGAAAAGGAAATCGATCGCATTTTCAATGTCCTGAGGTTGGATGCATATTCGGTTCTTGATCTCCAGCCTGGATGTACCGATCAACAGATCCAGAAACAGTTTCGTAAAAAGTCACTACTGATCCATCCTGATAAAACTAAAGATAAGCGATCTCCGGATGCATTTGATCTTTTGAAAACAGCCCATGAAACACTCTTGAAGGAAGACGATCGCAAGTACCTAGACCAACTCTATGCCGATGCACGTCGCATGCTAATCACTCGCCCCACCGAACCTGAACCATCTGAAGAGGACTCTAAATTGGACCCTAAATTGGACGCCAAATTTCTCCTTGAATGGCGAGGCAAGGTCTCTGAGATACTAATTGATACTGAACTTCGCCGAAGAAAGCTCCGGCAAGTCAAAATGGAGCAGGAGGGCCGCTTGCAGCAGCATGCAGAAGATAAGCGACAAGAGAAACTGAAAAAGAAAGTAAGTGAAAAATTATGGCAGGATTCGCAAGATAAGCGAATCGATGGCTGGAGAAAGCACCTCAATCACCGTAAAAAACGTCGGCCCGACAAAAATGTGCTGGGCTAGACTCCCGTAAATGTATTTAATCTCATCGCTTAGACATGGCAGAAAACTTTGGAGTGCTGGCCGTGGTGTTCATCTGCGGTCTCGCAGCGGGCCTTGTTTATGGAGCTCGCCCGGCAGACAAGGCTGCTGCTGATGCCTTGTTGTCTGGAGACGATAGTGGAGAGTACAAGATGGTGCTTGTTGTTCGCAAGGACTTGCCTATGACCAAGGGCAAAGTGGCTGCTCAATGTGCACATGCTGCTTTGGCATGCTACGAGTCTGCGGTTGCTACGAACCGCCAGGACGTAGTTAGCTGGAAAAATGGCGGCCAGACCAAGATCGCTTTGCAGTGCGAGTCTCAGGATGAGCTGCTGCGTCTGCAGACCCGGGCCCGTCGTCTCGGCGTTACTGCCAAGGTCATTGTCGATGCCGGCCGCACGCAGATCGAGCCTGGTAGTGTGACTGTTCTTGGTGTTGGTCCTGCTCCTGTCAAGCTGGTTAACGAGATCACTGGTCACCTTAAACTCTATTAGGATCTAGATTAGAGGAAAGTCAAAAGATAAATTACATGCATAAAACCAAGGTTCCTAGTAAAGGATCCAGGTGAATTATATTTGTTGAAGAGACTGTGTCTCCCTTTTCAACACTCGAGCCAGGCTGCAGCACAAGGTCTACATCCACGCCAAGATCAGGGCTATGAGCAGACGCAATCTTGGGGTACGAAGCAGTCTCCGAGACCACGCAATTGAGAGACGGCAGGCAGTTGGTCTGAAGGTATTTCTCAAGAGTACTAAGAACATTGTAGCGTTCAATACGACTCTGAAGAGAGCTTTGGAATTGAGCATTGGGCAGCACGTTGCGGTTGAACGTAGCCGCCAGACTCTCGTACGGATTGGCTCGCGTGGTTCCTGAAAAGTGTCTGGCCAAAGTCATTTGCGCAAGCAAAGAAAGACTACTATCAAAGGGCTTGCCAATCGGTACAAATGCGCTGACATTCAGTTCTTCATGTGGTTTAGGGACCGACGTGATCTGCTCAACCTCTACAGTGCCCGGCTCATTTACAGCCGGAAAAGCTTTGAGTTTCTGTTTGCACAGATAAGTAATGTCGATGTGATTGGCCATGCAGAAAGTGGCCAGCCACTCTCCCGCCAAAATCCGCGCTCGATCCGCAGGCTTTTCTGTGCTCTTGACTCCATCAAACTCGGGGCTGCCGCGGCCACCATAGTGACTCAAGATGCCGTCAAAGTATGCCACCACAGCCCCTTCTTCTTTATTGAGACTCTTGGTCTCGTTGAAGAAATGCGCGCCCGTATCGTGGATCTCACAGGAAGCAAAAGAGACTTTTATGCTGCTTGGATCCCACACATGGTTCCAGCCAGAAACTTCAGCAGTAACACTAAGACAGACAAGTTCTTTTCCTGGTGCCAAGGCGAACCTTTCACGGGTTGAATCAGATACCAATGAATGAACACGTGTTCCATTGGCATGAATGCTTTTTGCTTGGATTCCAAACGGACTAGTAGAACCAAGTACGCTGGCCACAGGCACATAGGGAATATGAAGTCCCACAATGGTCTTGTCACGGATACTTTTATCCACAGAAACACCTATATCCTGGGCAAGTGCAAATACCGGAAGCGGAAAGGGTGCACTAGGGGGATGAACAGCGTGAGGCGAGTCTATCGCCTTTGATTGGTCCGCGGTATCCAGCATATCGATATCGAGAAAAGGGTCGTCAATCAGCCCTATTTGCTCCAGAAACAGTTTCACACTGCTCGGGCGAGAAAGTGAATACGTATCGTCACGTTCAGGGTATACTTGCATCATGATAGACAGCACAACATTAGCAAGACGATGATCATCAAACACCATATAGTGCTTCAAGAGCTTAACCATTGATAAAGCAGATGCCGGCAGCGGATGGTTGGCGTGCACTCGGCGAGTAGCCAGTGCACGCACCGCATTCACAAACTCGGTCCGTGTGAGAGCCTTGGTGACTTTGTTAATTGCATCCATGGTGTTGACACTGACCAGAGCCAATGGGGATCTGGTATCCAAACGCACAAACGAAACGTCATGGGAAACAGCTGCGAGATAGATGGCCAATTTGTCTGAAATCAATGCATGCTTCTTTTCCCCATATACGGATTTTGCCAGCATGACCCGCGTGCACAGCTCTTCAAAGTCAATGGCCCGTGTGCGTGCATTCAGACTGTATTGTGCATATGCAACCTGCAGATACGGCAGCATTTTCTTGATTTTCAGCGTTCCTTCCCGGACCAGCTGGTGAAGGGCAACCGAAATAGACGCCGGCGTCCATGTTTCGGCCCGATGGCTGGTTGAAAACGCATTCTTAAACACCACAGACACATCGCAAACATTGGCAGTTAAGGAATTCCCCTCGACATCCACGACATCAAAGCTGGAGCCCAGCGGGCTCCACGTCACAAGCCCAAACCGGATTGCTCCATCTTTGTAGGTAAGTTCCACCAGATCGCCTGTTTCGATTAGATGCGGACACACCGAAGCAGTGACCGTGGGGTTGCGGACAGGCAACCGCTTAGGCTTTTGTTTCAGCCGTGTAATATTTTCATAGTAGCGGCCATATATTGGCCTTTGCGGTATTTGTATCAAAGACGAATATGTCCTTGTGGTGTTTAGAGCAAGACTGGCCAAGGCATACCTTCGAAGTAGGGCGAGGCCCATAAGGTCAGTAAGCTGAAATTTGGGCCTAGCTTGGGCTGTCTACACGGTAGAGTGAATTTTTATTTTTCAAACTACTAGAACTTATCAGTTTCAGCGGAGGATCCGACAAAGCCGATTTCTTTTTCTATAACTATCAAAGCGAAAGCTCGTCTGTTCTCGCCTCAACTAGTAGGCTTAACTAGTAGGCACCGCACGCTCGTGACCAGGTCTGAAGCACTTGTGTGGAAGATGCCCACATGGAAGAGTGCATCTAGTAGTGAATTTTAATCGCTAACTATCGGAACTAAAGCCCCTCTGTGTTCGCCTTGGGCGGAGTAGATTACCAAGTACATCACGCACAGATTGTCTATGCTATAGGGTGAAGATTACATCAATATTTTAATTCTTCTTGCGGAACTTGCGGTCGATGGAGTTGGCAGAGACCTCGGTGACCTTAGCCTTGACGTTAAGACCAAGCGACTTGAGCAGGTCCTGGGTCTGGGCATCAATCTGCAGACCATCCTCAACGATGACCTCAAGAGCAGAGACCTCGGGGACGTACTGGTCACGACGCTCACGCTCCTCCTCCTGGAGAGCGAAAGAGACACCGTTGACGGGGCCCTTGGCAATGCGGCGCATCAGGTGCGAAGTGTAACCGGCAACCTTGTTGCGGAGACGCTTGGAAGGCACATGAGCAACGGCGTCAATGATACGCTTGTTGGTCTCAAAGTCCTGAGTGAGACGAGGGTAGTACTTCTCGATCAGCTGCTTCGAGGCACGCTTGACAGTCTTGGTACGAACGCGACCCATTGTGTGTTGGTTAGGCCTGCGATCGACGATTTCGAGTGCCTTCACTCTCGTCAGTTGGGGATAGCCCTAGAGCCCTAGAGCCCTAAATGGCTGACTAACTCACAAGGGGACGAGGGTGCTCCAAAGTCGGGGTTAGGGATCGGCATTTGGCAAGTATCAGGGATGATAGAAATTAGGGATGAGGGATTGGGGATTTGTCCAAAGTTATTGCTATGCTATTCGCAATTCCAATGCTATTCAGAAACTGAATTCTTCATGTGTTAAAGATGATAAGCTCTTAAGACTGTACTATGGTTGAGATATCACCGGTTCCCAGACACCCATTTGTCATGACTGTCAAGGGAAATAATACGCAATACGCCTGCGACAGTTGTGGGGTGGATATTTCCAATCTGGTGCAGATAAGGTGTGCCGAATGCACGGAAATCGATCTCTGTGTGCCATGCTTTGCCAAAGGATACACCACCGAAACCCATAAGCCATGGCATGATTACTATGTCGAGGAACCAAATAGCTTCCCCATATTTGACCGCGATTGGGGCGCAGATGAAGAGGAATTGCTTGTTGAGGCAAGCGAACAGTATGGTCTAGGAAGCTGGGAAGACGTGGCTGAACATATTGGCAATCGGTCGCGTGCGGAAGTTGCCGAACACTATGAGAAGGTTTACATCAACTCGCCTACTTATCCTATTCCGGAATTGGACAAGAAGTTTGGGATCACGCGCGAGCAGTTTAGCAGAGCCAAGGCAGAGCGATTGGAGACGTTTAGACGGCAGCAGCTGCCGCCGTTGAAGCCCAAGACGCTAGTCAGTGCGCCTGCCTGTCACGATATTCAAGGGTATATGCCTGGCCGTCTTGAGTTTGATACTGAAGCCGAAAACGAGGCGGAAATGAGTGTCAAAGATATGATTTTCGAGCCAGACGACAGTGAGTTGGACGTCGAGCTCAAGCTCGCGGTCATGGAGGTGTACAACCAGCGGCTGACGCGGCGGAGTGAACGCAAACGCGTGATCTTTTCACATGATCTTACCGACTATAAACGGTTGGTGAATACTGAAAAGAAACGAGTCAAGGAGGATCGCGATTTGCTCAATAAACTCAAGCCTTACGTGCGGTTATTGCCCTTGAAAGAGTACGACGACTTCACCGAGAGCATGGTGGCCGAGCAGCAATGCCGGCGGCGCATTGCCGAGCTACAAGAGTACCGTCAAAACGGCATCAAGACGCTTGCGGTTGCCAATCGCTACGAAAAGGACAAGGCGTACCGCACGCAGTACTTCAACCGCAACACGCTGTCGGCGCCCTCCAAGCTGCATCATCCCGAGGATTCAGCTGCAAACAACAAGATGCGCAAAGGCAACAATCCTTTGGACATCTCGGGAGCGGCGGACGTGGATTTGTTGACTCCTCAAGAAAAGAGCCTGTGCTCACAACTGCGGATGCTTCCGCTGTCTTTCCTGGCCATCAAAGAGGCGATCTTTGCCGAGCTGGTTCGCAATGGCGGGTCCATGAAGAAGAAGGCTCTCAAAGAGGTGCTTGGCCGCATGGAAGACAACAAAGTCAGCCGCATCTACGACTACTTCCAAACCCAAAACTGGATCTACTAGTTTTTGGGACGGTTGAGGTGACGGTTGGGGTTATTACTGTATTTATATTTCGATAGGCTACACATCTACAGACGGCTAATAAACAGATCAATGGCCTTACGCAGGCTCTCGTCGAGCTCAGACTCTCCAAGATATTTATCGGTAAGGTACTCGCGCAGGCTCTGGCGAAGCGCAGGAGACCAATCCTTGCGCTTGGAGTACATGTTGAATAGCAGGCGGAGCTGGTCGGGCAGCTGGGGCGAAGATGCAGAGGTATGACGAATGGGCAGAGTAAGGTTCCACAGAGCCACAGTATCGTTGGTGGGGAACGCCTGCAAGGCCCATTGAATAACGTGATTGCAGAGATATTGTCTATCGAGAGCCGTGAACTCGTCAAGGATCTCCAAAGTCTTTTCGCAGAACGCCAAACGGTCGCCTTCGGGGAACTGGGTGACGCCGGCATCGAAAACAGCCAGAGCAACGTCACCGCGCAGAGCCGGGTTGGCCGAGACATCGCCAAGAATGTCAATATTAATATCAGGAAGGTTACGCAGCTCTTTCTCCACTGCAACCAGGTCCGAGCTGGCAAAGTCCAGCTCTGCCGATTTGTCCATCTCTTTTTCCTCATCCTTGCGAGCAGCCTGGATGCCCAGCAGCTTGCGCCGAGCAAGAATCTTGGCAACGTAGATAAGCTCCAAGCGGATATACTCAAGCCACAGGTACTGGCTATCGGCATTGAACCGCAGACCTCTTTGCAGCACCGCACGTGCTTCCTGCACAGACGAATTCTCTTCTGCCTGGTACTTTGCAACAAACACCCACACTTGCGGGTTTGTCGGATGCAATCTGATCATGGATGTGAGGGCCTTGTTGACGACGTTGACGGCATTCTGTTGCTTGGCAAAGTCCACGAGTCTTGTCCAGAGACCCAGGTTACTTGGGAACCGTTTGGTGGCTCTATCAAAGATAAAAGTGATTCTGCGTTGGCCGGCCCAGTCAGAAATGCCTTGTCCAGAGACGGATCCTTGCTTGCGAAGTCTTTTCGCTCGCAAACTGCGGAGTTTCTCGACATTGATCTCATACCCTGCATATGAGTTAAACTCTGCTGGTTTGACGGTACGAGCAGAGATACGGTGCTCGTACTCGGTGCGGCGCTTCATAATTTGTTTAAGTTCATCTTCACTAAAGATTCCTCTTTTCTTAAGGTCCTGAAGCTCGGGAACCGACTGTTCCAAAAAATAGCGAATTTTATCGCTCATGAAAAAGACTAAGCGAAATTTCCCAGATGATTACGAGCTTTAAGTCTGCCTGCCAGACGAGCTCGGTTGAGAGCTAATAGACGGTGCTTCAAGTTCCCTTATACTAGTATTTTACAATATCTGTGTAAAACTTCTAAATGCTACTTCACTGAGACCGAAGACGTCAGCCTCAGTCTAACAGAGACTAAACAGACTAGACAGAGTAGACTAGGCAGACTCGGTATCCTAGGCAGACTAGACAGACTAGACAGAAAAGACAGACTAGACGCTAGAAAAGACTAGATAGATCAATTGCCTCGCCGTAAATATAAACGAAGGTCTATGAAAGCTTGCTTCCACCATTGACGCCAAGTATGCGGCCAATGTTGTCTAGGCAACACAGACGATGATGTACTCGATATAGACGGCACAGACGACGGGTACCAAGTCGAATAAACAGACGCAATTCGTGCGAACGGCAACGATACCGGCGTCTCGGGCCAAGAAAATGACAAGGAGCCAGGATATGTGTCTCTGGAAACAAAAGAGTCCTCGGCCATCGCAGAGGACCAAAGAACCTCACAGCCCGAGGCGTCGTGCCTATCAAGGACCTTAATTCGCTGATAGGGTCGATAATGGTGCATAGCAACAAGGTAAGGTTCTAGCAAAGGAGGATTATGGTAGAGGACAAGCCCGCATAAACAAAGCAGTGCATTTAGGCACCTCCGACCTGCTGGTTAAGAGCCTCAATGACATCGCCATCTTCCATACCAAGACTTTCCGGCGTATCATCATCGGAAACGCGCTCGCCTTCGTACAGGAAACGCAGGTCTTTGATGCTCTTGCCGGTGCGCTTGCAGAAGCCATCAATGACCCTACGGAGAGGGGTTGTGCGCTTCACACGGAAGAATACGTCGGTGCTATTGTCAGTGACTTTAACTTGAAGCAAATCCTTCTGGTCGGTCTCGGGCTTTACGGAGGCTTCTGAGGCGGGAGGCGGCGTAGACTCAGACATTTAGGAGGGTAAAGGTGATTATGCAACGATTGTGGAATTGTGATGGTGCGGGAGGGACGCGCTGACATAAGAACATTACCCACTGTGGGTGCCAGGTTAGGTTTGTAACTTTAGAGAGGGAGGCCAGGGTACGAGGGATCAGATTAGGGTGCACGATTTTCAGATGCTGACTATGCCAGCAGAGGGGAACTTTAGGTCGTGAGACACAAATCTATGCTCTCTCTCCCCTCAGTAGATCTTGACATCAAGAGGGGAAAAAAAGAGGGGAGAGAAAAAAGTGTTGGGAGCAAGGAGGGTATGAAAATTGAGCGAACCGTCTTTCATACCAAACGATAGATCAGGAATTCCTAAGAGGCTTTTCTTTGATGCTAGGCAATGTGCATAGCTGTTTGTATTTTTTTTGTTTGATTTAATTGTGCCTGTACATTGCGTTCAAGCGAAGGTTTTAAAAATAAATCTACGAATTCTATTCATGTGTCCCCAAAGCCAAGAATTGGCAAGGGTATGGGGTGGGGGAATATTGCGATCACTTTAACATGGTTTGCGCTAGCGTGATTGCCCCATATTATTAGAGAATCAGGGCCGACAGACGGCTTTATCGGCAAATCAATCGGAAAAATCGATACATTGGCAATTAAACTATTCAAAGAACTGTTTTCTAGGTCTGCATTGAGCCCTTAAATGCTCAACAAAGTAGACGTCAATCTCACTCACATGCTCGATTAACTTGCTACTGTTTAGGGTTCGCCCTGGAGAGGGTCCAAGTCAGCTGATCCGTCAGGTGTTGGGCATGCAGGTACCCAATTCCCAACGACGCAGGGTAGGCACTTTAAAAATAGCTAGGGGACCTGGGGGGAAAGGAGAGGGTACAGAAAGATATATCTTGTTTAAGACTAGTTTGGAACTTAATTGCCTCGAGATTGGGGCTTCTGAGCTTGGCAACCGCAGAAATAACCCTCGTCCCAGACGACGCTGCCCTTACCCAACACCAGTAGGTGGAAAATTCCAGTCACAGATATATGAGGGATCGTCGAGAGGCGACGCTTAAGTTTTGGGCTCGGACAATTCTCGGACCCATTGTATGGCTGTGGAAGCAAGTTTAGTGTAAATAGCGCCAGAAAAGCTCTCGACAAATGGCCATCTCGCACTCACCCTCACCTGCTGTCACCTGTTTCCAGACCGCTTAGCTCAGAATCTCATGCAGGCCTGGCCTGGTTGTGTGGGGTGCATGTCGGTCATCAATATATATGTGCTCCCACCTCCCATGGCATACCTCCCCCTCCCCCCCCTCATTTAAAGTACCGGTACTTGGAAGCCAAGCAAAAAAATTTTTGACTGTCCCCCCTTTTACACTTTGAGTGAATGAATACAGTCAAGATGACCACCATCCCCTCTCATCAAGACTATGATTTTGACGACTTTGACGATAGAAGCATTCCTGGATCTGGCCGTCGGCCAAGCAACCCCCATGCCCCAATTGCCCAACATAGCAACATGTTTGCATATTCCGGCTCGTCTGGACCCTCGCGGAACGGATCCGTTTCCCAGAGCTCCTCATGGGAGGCAATGGGCGAATTGCAGCCTTGCTGGTCCATCTGGAGCTCGACACTGCCCGCCACTTCGGCACCCCCGCCAGTAACGGCCACCCCCACTGCGGTGCCTTCCCAGCCCTCGGGGCCTGGTTTCTCGGGCAACCTGTTTCCTAGCACCCCGCCGCAGCCTCAATGGGCCCATTCGCCGTCGCTGGCAGTCGCAAAACCGCAATCGACGTCGTTATGGTTTGGCAGTCCTTCAGGGTCCCCTCCGGCCGCTTCCTCCTTTGGCTCGTCTTTCGGGATCCTGCCGCAGCAGCAGACGCAAACATCTGCCAGTGGAGCGTCTGCTGGAGCCGCTTCAGGAACCAGCACTCAATTGATGAGCCCCCCACTTTCTCCCCAAACAAGTGCCGAGCCGGTGCTGGGAAGCCCTCCGCAGGTCTTTGCTATGGACGGTGTTCCTTTGGCGCCTGTTCAGGCGGCCCCGACGGTGCAGACCGTTCAGGTTTCTGTTCAGGCTTCTGTTCAGGCCGCGCAGGCTGCCGGCCAAGCAGCCACGCCTGCTCTTGGCAACTACTTTGAGAACTCTAGGCCCGTTCGCTTCGACGTGATGCCCACCATGGCCGAGCTGCAAGGTGTCATTGCCGCTACAGCAGAGCCCCTGTACTTTGTTCAGTTCAAGAGCGGCCGCATGGACATTTTCACCGTCTCGGATAAGACGGTGCACCCTATTGCCGTAGGCGATCTGGTGGTGGTGGATGCCGACCGGGGCAGAGACGTTGGCAAAGTAGTGGCCGCCAATGTGCCTGAAGAGCAGGCTGCTCTGGTCAAGTGGCAGCAATACCACGAGAGACAACAGGTGCTGTGCCAATGCTCGGCCAGCAAAGAGCCTGCCGCTGCTTTGACTACGTGTACCCCCAAACATATTCTACGCACCGCCCAGGCGAGCGAGGTCCGGCAGCTTGTGGCCAAGCAAGCGGACGAGGCCAAGGCCATTCTGCTCTGCAACCAGAAGGCGCGCGAGCGGCAGCTCGAGATGTCGGTTGTGGACGCCGAGTTCCAATGGGACCGCCGCAAGCTGACGTTCTTCTACCGGGCCGACCAGCGGGTGGATTTCCGCGATTTGGTGCGCGAGCTGTTCCGCATCTACAAGACGCGTATCTGGATGTGTGCCGTGGCCTAGCGTGTTATGATTGATCTTTTTATTATTCTTTATTTATATAGACATACAGTAATGACCTGCAGGATACGCTTGCCTGGTTGGAGCCGCAGTGGAGTCGTACGGGCTGTATGGGAGCCTCGTGTCGTGGGCAGAGTCAGGGTTTAATCAGCTCCTAATGCGGTAATCCCTAATGCGGTAATACCCTGAAAGAGAAAGGGAGGGGCCAATGGGCCTAAAAAAGGGGTGGGAAAGGGAGCGTCAAGAAAAGGCTCGGAAAAGTAGGTTATTTCATTCAACTTAGTGGTACTTGAATTTATTCATGGCGATATTTTTCTTTTCTAACAATGTTTCACAATGTCCGTGTGCTTTTGCATGAGCTGCGTCTCTTGGGTCAAGTGACGCATTGCAGCTGAGACCCTTTGATGCACGGACACGGCTGTAAGGGGGTGCAGCAACAAGGCCAAACGGGCGCCCCGTGGGTGAAGACGGCGCGAGAAGAAGAATAAAAACATAGAAATATTCACCATCACTTAGTATTGTGATTTTCAAGTCGTTTCATGTTGGAACATGGGCCGCGACTAAACATTCCTGACACTGCTTCAGTTGGAACCGGGCCCACACCCATCCAGCAGCCGATCCATGGCAACCAGGGCCCAAACAAACAACGCCCGGCGCGTCGCAACGCGACGGGCTGATGCTATTTCTGGAGTGCAACATAAAGAACCCAAGATAGCCTGCTCTAGAGCATTATAGAGGGTCGCCGTAATTAAATACACAAATATCCTATTCCCCTGGTCCAAGCAGCGCACGGAGCCCAAAACCTTGCCTGGGTTAGTGTCTGGGTTAGTGCATGCATACCAATGCACGTTCACGCGTCTTGTCTCCTTGCGTCAGCATTCCTCTTCCCAACCGCTCACTATTATCCGCTCTTTACTATGGATGCCGTAGCCGCCGCTAGAGCGGCCGCTGGAGCCTCTGGAGCCCCGGGAAAGCAACAGAATAGACTTTCTCAGGTATCCACCGCATCCAGTAATGCGTCCAAGCGGTCGCGAGCCCAAATAGGGCCCTGGCAACTGGGCCGCACGCTGGGCCGGGGCTCTTCTGGACGAGTCCGTCTGGCCAAACACACAGATTCTGGCCAACTTGCTGCCGTTAAGATCGTCCCAAAGTCTATTGTGGGCTCGCTTGCCCAAGGAGGCGCCCCGAATGGCATTGAACGCGAGGTCATTATCATGAAGCTTATTGAACACCCCAACATTATGGGTCTCTACGACGTTTGGGAAAACAAGGGCGAGCTATATCTTGTTTTGGAATACATTGAGGGCGGCGAGCTCTTTGATTATCTTATTTCTCGAGGCAGACTGCCTGAACGAGAGGCCGTTCACTATTTCCGTCAAATCTGCTATGGCGTCGACTACTGCCATCAATTTAATATCTGCCACCGCGATTTGAAGCCGGAAAACCTGCTGCTCGACAAGCACCGCAACATCAAGATCGCAGACTTTGGCATGGCTGCCTTGGAAACCCAGGGCCGCATGCTCGAGACCAGTTGCGGCAGCCCGCACTATGCGTCGCCGGAAATCGTGGCTGGAAAGACGTATCACGGTGCTCCGTCGGACATTTGGTCTTGTGGCATCATTCTTTTCGCTCTTCTTACTGGCCACTTGCCCTTTGACGACGATAATATTCGCAAACTGCTGTTGAAGGTCCAAAGCGGCGTCTACACAATGCCGTCTGGCCTGTCTCCGGAAGCCCGCGACCTGATTTCTCGGATGCTGCTGGTGGACCCGGGCCGCCGCATCTCTATGCAGGGCATTCTAGGCCATCCGTTGCTGGCCAAGTACGCCTCGCGCCGCGTGCCTGCCGAGAACGCCGAGATCAAGGGCTTGTTCAATGCCTCGCGGCCAGTAAGAACCTCCGCAGACATCGACAAGGAGATTCTCCGCAACTTGCAGACCCTGTGGCATCGCGACGATACTAACCGCATTGTCGAAAGACTCTTATCGCCGGAATCCAACCCGGAAAAGACCTTCTACTGCCTGCTATTAAGGTACCGCCGCAACCACGCGCGGCGCAACAACCGCGTTCTGGTCAAGCAGGGCGGCCATCGCCGGCGGCCGTCCAGCGCGTCGCACCGCTCCACGCGGTCGGTGCGGTCGGTACGGTCGGTTCGTTCCGCAAGATCGGTGCGCTCCAACCGCTCCGTTCGCTCGGGCAGATCGGGCCATTCCGTCTCTCGATACTCGGTGGCCAGCAGCTCCAGCCGCCGCGTGCAGTTCCCGCGCCGCGCTCGCAAACACAGCACCAGTCTGGCCGCCGACGCGAGCGCCGTGCTGGCTACGGGCCTCTGCGTAGCCGCCCAGGCCGCCGCCCTGACGCCCGTCGCAAGCCCGCAGCCCACCGCGGCGCGCCCATCGCCAGCCGCCGTGGCCACCATGTCGCCGCGGCACAAAGTGTCGCCGCCTCAAGCCAAGCGGCAGGCTCCTCATGCTCCGCAGCACCTCCAGCCGCCGCAGCCGCAGCCGCAGCCGCAGCAGCCGCAGCAACAGCAACAGCAACCGCAACAGCAGCAGCAGCAGCCGCGACAACGCCTGGCGCGGACCTCTCCCTCTCCTCCGTCTGGCCAGTTCGCGGACCTGCTCGATCAGGTATTTAATTTCGAGGACACCCGTGCCTTTTCTAATCCTACTCCGTTCTACGAGCCGTCGCTGGAAGCCGACGCCCGCTCGACACGGACCCCTGATCGCCGCGTTGTTTCGGCGCCAGAACCGGCTCTTCCTCTTCCTCCTACCTCCACGGCCGGCGCAGAGTCGCCCAACCAGTATTTATTGCCCATGATTTTCGAGGAAGACCGGTTTGCCGATGCGGTCGAAGAGGAGGTCGAGCTCAAGGTGTACAAGCGCCGCAAGCCGCCGACCACGCCGGGCGACGATTCGCGCCTGCAGATCTCCAATCTGGTTTCGGGCGAGAGCTTCTACAGCTACCAAGGTGCCCCGGGCACGCCATTGCCGGCTCTTTCAGACTTTGAGCACGACCATCACGACGATCGTCATGGTGTCGGCGCCAACCATGGCCATGTCCATGACTACCTGTCGGACCCCGTGGTTCCTGTTCCGCCGCCGCATAGCAACCGCTTGGCGACCATTTCAGACGAAAGCCTGCCGTCGCGCCAGGAACGCCGCTCCGAGGTGCGCCGCAAGCCCGTGCCGGCCGTCAAGTCGTCGGCCCTCAAGGGCCCCGAGATCTACCGCGACAAGAGCGCGGCACGGCCGCCCATCCAGCGCGCGTCTGCGGCCACTCCCCCTGCCGACAAGCCGTCTGCGGCGGCCCTCAAACCCGCGGCCCTGCAGCCGCGCTCTCCGAACGTGCCCGAGTCCAAGGGCAAGTCGTTTTTCCGGCGGTTCACGCCGCGCCGCGCCAAGCAGCCCGAAATCATCGAGTCGCGCGACTACTTCAAGGAAAATGACCCCCAGCCCGAGCCCGAGCCCGTGCGCGAAGAGCCCAAACAGGGCTGGTTTATCAAGATGCTCAACATCCCGCTGGCCAATGAGTCCACCAAGACGCTTCTGTCGGTGCTGCCTGCGCGCGAGCTCAGCCACGTGGTGATTGAAGTGCTCGAGGAATGGCGCCGCTTCGGCCTGACCGTGCACGACATCAACCTGCGCGAGGGCCTGATTGCCGCGTCCATCACACCGCGCAACGTGCTGCGGCTGGGCCAGTCGCGGTTCCGCATCCGCATGAAGACCGTCAAGGACGGCTCCACAGCAACCGTGAGCCAGGAACGCGGCTCGCGCAAGTCGTTTATGCGGTTTGTGTCTGAGCTTGAACGGGTCCTTGGCACCATGAATGTTTTAGGTGCGCCTACGAAACTGTAGTCACTATTTGTAATTTTAGCATTAATTTAAGTTCTTTTGTGTGCCTGCTCGCGGTTCATGAGCCTCAAGCGGGCCTGTCTACCATGGAAGGACGCCGGAAACAGGAAAGGTTAGGGTGTGAAATACCAGGTTAGGGTATCGGTTTAGGGGAAAGGTTAGGGCTGGTGACGACAAGGTTAGGGCCTCCACCCCGTCAAGTCATCATGAGCCGCCAACCAGCGATCGATTATCTCCGGGTTTATCCTGGTCTAAACGACTTCAGCGATGCTCTCGAGACAATTCCGCTGGAAGTCGTGCGTCATTTCACGCTGCTGAAGGAAATTGATGCCAAATGCACCGAGACAGGCCCTCTGCTCGACCGCTCGCTTGATGAGTTTTCTCGCATGGCTCCTGGCGTCTCTGGCCGTGAAGAGAAGCTGTTGCAGCTGTGCAAGTTACTGGAGGATATTATGCCCTGTTTGGAAGAGAAAATGCATGTCACTAGTATGGCTGCAGATGCCATGAACCGGTTCATTGACCGGGTGGAGGCAGACTATAAACTGATTGTTGAAAATGAGATCCCTGAAAACATCCAGGTCGATTATAATGACCCGGCATTGACGGAAATCAAGCCGCCAGAGCCTCAGACGGCCGCCAGCCGCGCCGAGGCCCGTCGCGAAGCCACAGCAGCCCGCAAGGCCGCCGCCGCAGAGGCTCGGTCTAGGGCCAGCACTCCGCAGACCGCGCAATCGTCGTCGAACCAGGCGACCACAAAAACACGAGGCCGCGGCCGCACGTCGACGCCGCAGCCCACGCCGCAGCCCAACCCGCAGGGGCCTTCTTACCAGCAAGCTGCCACAATCGAACGACGGCCGCCGCAAGCACCGGTGCCCAAGCGGCGCCGCAATGACGAGGACAGCGACGCCGAGCTGCGGGTGCCGGGCACGCTGCCCAGCCGCCGCCGGCGCATGCCTGCCGAGAAGGACGAGCCTGTTTACTGCTACTGCGAGCAGGTGTCGTATCCGGGCATGATGGTGGGCTGCGACGGGGCCGAGTGCAAGCGCGAATGGTTCCATTTGGCTTGCGTCGGTCTTTCCGCGCCTCCCACAGGCCAATGGTTCTGCGAGGACTGCCGCAAAACAAACGCCATCCACGACTCGTCCAAGGGTGCGCGGGTCGCGTAAAGGGTGTGGCCGTAGCAACGTATTTATGTATTAGCACGTGATTGGAGATATGAATTGGCAAATATCAGGAAGAGTATACTCTAAATAGCGCTTCGACAAACCACGAGGTTTTCTAGAGGATTGCTAAACAAGGCTATGGTGCCCTTTAACAGCGTATGCATGGGATCATGTAGGGAATCATGCATGTCTCAGTTCAATTACAGCCACCGAGACTAACTGGCATTTGTTGAGGAAACAAAGGGAGGTATGGGTATGAAATACTAAAGATGCACGAATAGTTTTAGAAGTTAGACTCTCCTATGTCTGCTTGCGTGCCGCATACCTCACCGTCGCTGGAGCTTAGGGTACAGCGAAGATCCTTTTGCAAATCCTGCATGCGAGTCTATAAACCTTATTTAGAAGCAACAAGAGAACAAGGCGATCTTCAGTCGATACATAATGATCGTTGGAAATATGTAAGGTTCTTAAAATAGATCGGCTTTTGGCGCACCTGCATGGAGAACAAGACCCTGTCTTTACTGCTTGCATAGGCAGGAGAAACCCAGCCAAAGACGCGTTTTTAGCCGACTGTAGTTAGACAAATAGGAAACCAAACACTAGGGCTAACTTTTACGAGCGTCTAGACCGCCGCTTATACTATCTTTTTTCAGCATGCTTCCAGCCGACAGAACCACCTGCAGCTGACAAGGTCCTTATCGATAGGAGAAAACAGGGAACCCCTGGTTAGAACAAGGACCCCCGGCCGAGATTTTGTCGCAAAGCTTCCAGATAAAATATTCCCCGTATAGCGCACTGAATATTTCACGGCTAGTAGCGTTTTTCAACTCGATCACATCAGTAGCCGAGGTCGACTATCACCGCATCTGCATGCATAGTTGAATCAAGCAAGGCAGGGAAAAAAAACTCTGTGCAGACATTTGCAAAAGAGAGAGGTTGGGGAAGAAAGGGGAGAAAAGCGAGGGATAATATGGGGGATAGAAATCTGATGATTTATTTAGCGTACTTAGCCCAAGGTGGCCGAGAACAGGAGAAGTTAGCAACGCACCAAGATCGGCCCCTGCCCCAAATTCGGCGTCCACGTGAGCCGATTGCCGGATGATGCAGGGCCCTTGACTCAGAGCCGTTTACTTGGGACCGAACCGCATGGAGGATAGGGACGAAAAGGGGCTGACGAGGGTAGGCATGAGTCGAGCAGGATTTGTAGTCGGCGAAATCGTCGAGGTATTGGCGCAAGGACGATGAATACCAGGGCTCTGAAATTGGCAGCACACCCGATGGCCATGTTGTGACCGATTGCATATACGCGGGCAAGGGCATGCAGGTCGAGCTGCAGCAAAGAGTTTATTATTTATCCGCATCCAAATAGCGCGGAGACGAGGAGTTAAACAAGAATTAGAATATGTGGATACCAAATAGAGAGAATAGAGGATGAGTGCGGGCGATGCAAGTTGCCACTGGCGGAGAATAGGCAGCCCCACCTTAAACGAGGGGCAGGTCCTGCGTGGACAAAAGCGGACTGTGCATGTCAAAGCTTTGTAATTGACGAGATGGTAAGTTTTCCCCCTTCCGGACGACATGAGCCAAACTAACCAGACTTCGACGCCGCAGAAAGAATTCCAGGTAGTCGTAATTGGCGGCGGTGGCGTAGGTAAATCCGCACTGACTGTTCAGTTTATCCAAGGGCATTTCATTGACGAGTATGACCCCACCATCGAAGATTCGTACCGAAAGGAGTGCACGATCGACGGCACCGCCGTGTCGCTGGACATTTTGGATACGGCGGGCCAGGAAGAATACTCGGCCATGCGTGAGCAGTACATGCGGACGGGCATGGGCTTTTTGATAGTGTACAGCGTGACGTCGCGGTCGTCCTTTGACGAGACCAAGTCGTTTTACCAGCAGATTCTGCGGGCCAAGGATGTGGACGAGTTCCCTGTGGTGCTTGTGGGCAATAAAAGTGATCTGAATGCCGAGCGCGAGGTCACCTACGAGGAGGGTCAGCGGTTTGCGCAAAGTCTGGGTGCGCCGTTCCTGGAAACCAGTGCCAAGAACCGGGTGAATGTGGACGAGGCGTTCTATACATTGGCCAAATCGGTGGTCAAATACCAGCAGGCGCAGGCAAGGCCCGTGTCGGCGCCAAGTTCGGCGCCGCAGCGCCGCCAGGCGTCGCAGGCTGCCGATAAAAAGGAGCGCGGCGGGTGCTGTGTGGTGATGTAGCGGGCTACTCCAGACCGCCCTTTCCCCAAGCGGCCATCCCTCCAGGCCACGATGCCCCCAGGCCACCCTTCGCCCAGGCCGCCATCCCACCAGACGGCAGAGATCGCTCAGCCGCTGTTTCAAACAGCCCTCTGCCGCCAAACCGCAGCTGCCAAGCACTGCCCAGAACTGCCCAGCAATGCCCAGAGCTGCCAGCCCAGCCCAGCGCTGAGCACCGCAAGCCGCCGAGCAGACCCCTTGCTGCCACTTTGACTGCGAATACCGATATTCAAAGCCGCAGTGCTCAGCAAGGCTCTATTTTTTGACCTGGCCTGAAGTAGACCCCCGGTCGTGGAGGCAGGTACTTTAGTACGATTACATTTAATGGACACTATTTACTAGATGTTAGTGAAACATATTTTTTGGAAGCTGCTTTCGACGAGCCTTGCAAAGGACCCTCCAAGACTAGTTAATAAAGTGAAGCACCAGGAAATGCAGAATCAACGAACCAACCACAAAGTCGGCAAACGCACGCTGCGGCGACACCTTGCGGAACTCGAACTTATTTTCAGGATTGATCTGCGCCCGCAGAGCCGCCAGGAGAACAAACTGGCCGACTGTCGACGCAAAACCGCCAAGGAAGGCATTAAACGGCTATGTTAGCAGGGTCCAAAACCACGTACAAGGGGGTACTTACAAAGTTGCCTACGAGGGCACAGAACACAAATTGAAGGACTCCGGCAGCCACAAGGAAGACCATGAACAAGTCAATGGCCTTGATCCTTTGCGGAGCATCGGCGTGGGCCTTTGCCAGGCTGTTGACGATGTCCATTAGTAAGTTGTCCATCCCTCCCGTGCCCATCTCCCTCGCTAGGACCCTACCCAGGCCAGCACGCTTTCAGCTCAGAATAGGACAATGTACGCCTTTCTTTTTAATAGCACGGTATTTGGTCTCAAGTCGGTAAACTAGAGTTCCCGTATTTAATTTTCATTTTTATAACTCTCCGAGCTAAAGCTCGTCGGTTTTCCGCCTTACGGCGGACGTCTGGGGCTACAGTCTCCGCTACAGTCTACCGCCGTAAGACGGCCCAGGGGTGCAGGGGAATCCCCCGCAAATATCGTGCTGAAGACGAGCCAAGGCACGTCAGGGCTAAATGCTGGGCTCTATGGGAGACTCATATAACTTAGACCTAGTTTTAGATAACTATTTTGAGGAGATGGACAATATAGACATGCACTCGTCGGCACAATCGGGCATGCGGACGCTTTCCGGACGCTCGCCGATGCTGCCAAACGTCGAGTCGCCGGTCACGGTCACGGGCGGGTCGTCTGCAGAGTCAGGAAGCGCGACTTGCACGGGCTCGTCTTGGATCTTTGAGTCTGCGTCGGCGCCTTCGCTTGATTCTTTGGAGTCGTGCTTCGGGTCTTGCTTTGGGTAGTGCTTTAATTCTGGCTTGGCGTCGGCTTTTGAGGTAGGCGTTGAGTTAAAGCGCGACTCGAACTCCTCAGAGCCAACCCACGAGTCGTCGGGGTCTTTGGGCGTTTCTACTTCGGCGTCCTCCAGGACCTGGTCCGGCTCGCACAGAACAAAGTCTTCTTCCTCGATGCCGTCGTACTCTGCGGCCGGCGAGTCGGTGATGTTGATGGCGCGTTTCGAGGCGTCGATAGCCAGCATCTGCTGTTTCCAGGCCTTGAAGTCGTCTTCTGTTTCTAGCAAAAAACCAACCAACATTGACGGATCCATTTCACCAAACGGAAGCGCCCGTAACCGCCGCGAGTGCACGGTCTGCAGATCCTCCTGTGTGGCTCCCGTTTTAAGCGCCGGCCGCGGATCGTGCGGATCGTGGTACAACAGCCGCTCGCCCTGATAGGCGTAAAAGTAGTGCGATGCAGACGTGCGGCCGCCGGCAATGCCTACTGCTTGAGGAGAGTCCAAAAGCGCCCGCAAGCCGTCATAATATATTGGGTTGACGCTGGAAATACCCAGCCGAATGCCGCATAAGACAAGCGTGGGCTGCCACTTGCCATCCTCGACAGCAACCGCCCGCAGCTTGTCCTCGTAAACCTCCATACCATCGCTAACATACACCTTTAGGTTGACCGATTCGGCGGCTGCAGTGGCGGGCGATTCGGCGACCAGCGCTCGAATGCACGACGCAACCGCGCTGGGCCCAAACCACTCGCCCGGCAGCTTGCCGCAATGGGCGGCTCCGTGCTCGACGAAGCGGTGGATCGACAGCGGCGCCTGCTGCTCGTCGAAAAACAGCTCGAGAATCTTCTGCTGTGTGCGATCGGCCTCGCCGGTGAACCGCCAATCGCGACCAAGGTGCTGGATAAACAACGCGTTGGCCAGCAAGCTCTGGCCCGTGCGGATCATGCAGCCCCAGCCGACGTCGGAAACAAAGCCATTGGGGTCAATTGCATTGCCGCGCAGCAACGTCGTAAGTCGCAGAGGCGTGGGCCCGTCGGGGTGCTTGGGAATAAGAGTGAAGCTGGTGCGGTACATGAGCCAAACCCGAGATTCGGCATCCTGCAGAAACAATTCGGGCCAAACGACGCCATTAGGGTTATTGGGGTCGACTTCTGGCGAATATATGCTGCCCAACGCCACAATTGGCGCATCCGCCGCTTCGGGCTCGGCCTCCCACAGAAATCGCAGCACCCGCTGAAGAGGCGTTGATGTCATGACAAGTCCCAATCCGCTTTCGCGAAGCATTTACAGCTGAGCCAAAGTCGCAGGCTAAATAGTCAATTATAGTAACTGATCATAGTAACTGATGATAAAAGTCTTCTACTATGCGGCCAATCCCAACGAATATGGAAAAAGTTGAAGACACATTGGTCAATGCAGTCATACCCCTACCTTGGACGTATAAATAGGGATTACGATTCTTCCATTCCTCATTCTACGCATTCAATGCCTAAAAGAAATTTCAAAGGCCGCGGCCGGCGCGGAAAACCCGGCCGTGGCGGCTTTAAAGGAAAGCCCAATCGCAACGACGACTCGGACTTTGAGTCGCATGATTTCATCCCCCTAGAGCCTCGGGCGGTCCCTTCCAGAGGTTCAAAGCGAGGCTCCAGAGGCTCGAAAGGATCACGAGGATCAAGGACTGCACCGGATGCAGGATCGAGAGAAGATTCTAGAACCAAGGGCTCTCGCGGCGGATCTCGCGGCGGATCCAGAGGAGGATCTAGAGGAGGATCTAGAGCTGGATCAAGAGGACCCGACACTGCGCGGCAAAGCATGACCGGCAAACGTATTCTTAAAGATATGGGTCCTCTTCGAGACCGCCCTGTTCTTTTCGTCAAAGCCGAGGAAGCCTACGATCCAGAGTCGCTTCTCCGCAGGATGGTCAAGGACGCAACGGTGGACTCTACAGACCCCGCCGTTGACCAGTTGGAGCGCGAGGAACGACAGCATGAACAGGAAATGGACGACCTTCTAGTTCCCGAATCCGAGCTGGACTCGGACCAAAGCGACCGCGAAGATTCCGAAGCCATCTATGATGTGGGCGGTAACCCCCCCGAACCGCAACACACTCTCAGTCCCGACGGCACGCTGGATACCGAATTGGAGCCGTTGGACTCGGCCGTGGACTCAGAAGCCGATCGAATGTTGCCGACGCCTGCTCTGGAGGCGGTGCGGTCCGTTCCAGTTGCCGAGTCTGATGAGCCCGACGAGGGCTCGGAAGGCGACGTCGACTCGGACCATACGGGCGTGGACACGCTTTCCAGCGACTTTCCCGGCCGCGATACCCAGGACGAGCTGGAGATCGACAATCTGGATCTCAAGTCGTCCAGCGGCGAGCCTGAATCTGAAGACGGCGTTGCCGACGACTCTCTTAGCGAGTCTGATTTGAATGGTTTGGACGGTTCCGATTTGGACGGCTCCGACTTGGATGGCTCTGACTTGGACGCCTCCGACTTGGACGGCTCTGATCAGGACGACAAGATGGACCTCGACTCGGACGACGAGCTTAATGACGACGAAGTTGCTGCGCTGCAGCGGCTGGCGCTGCGGGACTTGGACGGCGACGCCAACGGCAACTATAGCGACTATTTCGACGACGAGGACGGCGACCTCAGCAGCGACGAGGCCGACGATCTTATCCAGCAACTAATCGAGGGAAGCGCTGATTTCGCAAAGTACGAGCGCAGACGCAGCAAAGTCAAGAACAAGGCTCTGCCCGTGGAGAGCTCTGCACGCCGCAAGGAGCGCCGCAAGGCACGCGAGCTGCAGCGGCTCACGAACTTCGGCAAGGACGCCGAGCTGTGGCAAAAGTACCCCGAGCAAATGACCGTGAACGAGGTAGTGGATGAGCTGGCGGCGTTCATCCAGCATGACGAGCCCCAGGAGATCCGGTTCCCGCCCTTTGATAATAACGCCAACCACTATGTGCGCGAGCTGGCCAAGCTGCACGGCCTGGCATCATACATGCAGGGCCGCAAGGACGTGAAATGCATTGTAGTGGCGCGCACAAACAGGTGCGGGCCCATTCGCGACTATGGCCGGCTCAAGTCGCTCATGTCGCGGCGGCGGACATTCAAGCGCGTCGACAGGGACGTGGAGCCCAAGGAGGCGAGCGCCAAGAAAACGGCCCGTCTTAGAGACGGCGAGGTCGTGGGCCTTAAGGCGGCAAGCATCCCCAGCGACAACTTTGGTCACCAGCTCATGAAGAAGATGGGCTGGTCCGAGGGCACTGGCCTGGGAGCTGCGCGCGCCGGTATCACCGTGCCCATCAGCGCCACCATCAAACTCACGAAACGCGGCATTGGCGAGCGAGACCGGTTCTAGTCCACCCGCACGGCGTCCGCCCGTCCGCACTTTGCAGACCGCAGCAGTGTATTAATTGGCTATTTATTTTTTCAACTAGAGAACTGGCGATTTGCGGGGGGTTTCCTCGCACCCCCTGGGCCGCCTTACGGCGGAGACTTATCTGGTAGTGCGTTTATGGCGGAAAGCGACGGCTTCAGCTCGGAGCGTTATAAAAATTAAGAAAGCTGCCGGGGCGGAGGCTGCCCGAGGCGGAGGGTGCAAACGAGGCTATTTTAGTATTTATTGTATACAACTACCATAGGCAGGCACTACCAGGCATCTAGCATCTAGTCGGGCCCAGCGTGTAGGCGCTAGCCACTATCTAGTTAGTGTATAGGCATACTAGGATAGCTTGTAGGGGCAAAACAGGCGGCTACCACCGCCCGCTGCTGGCCAGCTTGCTTTCACCCGCATAGCTCCAGCCGCCAAACTGTTTCTGAACGCTCTCGCTGAGCATAAGGTCTTTGTCGACCACCGAGTCGGTGGGCACCTCGCTGGTGAATTCCTGGTCAAAGTTGGATGTATCGGTTGCCGACACCACCGAGGGCTGGAACGGTGCGGCGTACTTTTTGTTGAGCAGGCACTTCCAGTCGATCTGCCGGAAAAACGGGTGGGCCTTGATCTCGGCCGCGCCGTTGATGCCCAGGCGCTTTTTCGGGTCGCGGTCCAGCAGGGCCGTCAGCAGCGAGCGCGCCTCGCGGTCCATGTCGCTGGGGAAAGTAAGAGGATCGTGGAGGATCTTGTGGTACATTGCGTTTGTGTCCTGGTCATAAAACGGCGGCAGGCCGGTCAACATTTCGTAAAAGAGAACGCCCAGCGTCCACCAATCCACGACCTTTGTGTATCCCTGGCCCAGCAGCACCTCGGGCGCCAGGTACTCTGGCGTGCCGCAGAACGTGCTGGTTTTTTCCTGGCCGTTCATGTTGAGCTTGCAGAGGCCAAAGTCGCACAGCGCAATATGGCCCGTATAGTCCAGCAGAATGTTTTCGGGCTTGAGGTCCCGGTAGATGACGTTGTACTCGTGCAGGCACTCGAGCGCGCACAGCAGCTCGGCGGTGTAGAAGCGGGCTCTATTGAGGTCGAAGCGGCCCTCGCGCTGGAGATGGTGGAACAGCTCGCCGCCGTTGACAAACGCCAGCACCAGATACAGCTTTTCGGGGCTCTGGAAACTGAACTTGAGCGGCACAATGAACGGGTTGTTGATCTTGGCCAGCACCGTGCGCTCGGCCAGCGTGTGGCCTACCTCGCTGCGGGACACAATGTGCGCCTTGCGGATGGTCTTCAAGGCGTAGATCTGCTGGGTGTCCTTTTTGCGCACCTGCATGACCTTGCCGAACGAGCCCTTGCCGACGACCTTGAGCAGGTTGAAGTCCTCGATGGTCAGCGGCTGGTTGTGGGTCTGCTGGGTCTCGAGCTTGATCTTGAGCTGGCCCTTGTTGCCGGCCAGCGGAACAGACTCGGCCACGGGCTTGTCGGTGGCCACCTTTGTGCTGGTCAAGAGGATGTCTTCGACCTGCGTCGACGCCGCCTTCTTTTTGCTCGACGACGCCAGCACGGGATCGCCCTTGTCGTCCACGCGCTTGTAGATGCGTGCATACACCTGCACCGTCAACGGCGAGCTCTTGCCGCTGACGTCGAAGCTCGACGATTTGTCCCACACCGGGCTCTGCAGCGTGCCGCCAATGGCATGCAGAATGATCTGCGTCTTGTCGTAGTCCAGCACCAGATGCAGCGGCGGCGGCCGCGTGGAGTTACTCTCAAACACATACTCGGGCAGCTTCTGCTTCACGGCCGCCGGGATCTCCAGGTCCCGGATCTCGTAGACCTTGACTCGCAGCAGAGCCGGGTTGACCGACGGCGCTGGCGGCCGCGAGCCGTGTGTGATTGTAGACTGTGCCGAGCGGCCGTCGCCGGCCGTGGACGCAGTGGTGGTGGAGACCGACGCCCGCGGGGTCGCCAGCGCATCCCGCGGAGCCTTGCCGGCGACGATGGTGTTGGCCCGGGAAGCCGATTCCTTGTCGTGCTTGTCGTGCTTATCGTGTTTGTCGTGTTTGTCGTGTTTTTCGTGCTTGTCGCTCTTGTCGCTCTTGTCGCTGGAGCTATGGTGGCTTCCGCCCCGCAGAAACGACGGGCCCAAGTGCGTCTCCTTGAGCTTTTTCGTCAACTTCCACGTGGATGTCATGGGCGAGAAGGGGAGGGCGATTACGCGGCTAAGGGGAATTGACTTCCCCTGCGGTGAGGTAATCTAGGGGAGGGGTTGCGGGGCTAGGTTGGGTTGGGCTGTGCGGGACCCCCCGGTTAAGCCTCGACCCAACCCTCGCAGGATCAAAAACTATATTAGGAGAGATCGAGCCAGAGAATCGGGTCTATAAAAAGACGCCATTCAAGTAGCCCCTTGCAAAGTACTCTCTACAGAACCAGGGGGCGCAGCAAATGTTTAAAAAATACATCCAAATCTGGTAAACGCAACTGAACAATCGCACAGACGCAGGCTGCGTTTAGGGCTTTGTATCGACCCTGCCTTTTACAAATATAGCACAGCACTGCACAGCAGCCATCTTGGCGGCTCATCACCGCCCACCACCTAGAAAATCAATTACACCCTCGGGAACATCCCGGGGCCGGCCCTTTTTATCCTTTAAATACTCGGCTAACGCCCCGCGCATCTGCTCCAGCTCAGGGCCGGCGCTTTGCTCCCTCAACCACGCAGCTGCATACCACATGCAGGCTCGAAACCGGGGGTACGAAAAGCGAGAAGGAACCTTGGTCCGACGCTCCAGGGCCTCGATAGAAAGCTGCATCTCGGCATTGTGTAATGTCAAAAAGTTTCCGCCAATAACAACCGCATCTTCAGGGGTATATACGGCGTGGATCCAGCCCGCGGGAATTATGAGACTGTCGCCCGCCAAAAGATCGACCCTTACACAATTGTCGACCAACTCTGAGAATAGAACCTGCTGCTGATCGTCCCGCTTGCACCATCGCTCGTATGCGGCCAGGTTCTTTTTCGTGGGCCGCACAAAGGCAAACGTTTTGGCTCCGGAAATCACATGGTAAAACACCGACGTTCCGCCAAAGTCTATATGAAAGTCGGTGAAACTGCCACCAACCCCCATGAGACAGTAATACTCCACTTTGGGCCGATCGGCAAGCAGGTCGGTGGGCCAAACCTTATCGACCAGATCCATGGTGCGGGCATATGTAGGTCGCTGCACGAGCTCTTTAAGCGGAGTATCGCTAAACTCCAGACTAATCACATTTAGGGTTTGTTTGCGATCGCACAGCTTGCTCTCGAAATAGCTCGCCCACCGCCCTACCGTCCATCCTGGTAGTATATTTTGACTCAAAACATCCACAACCGGTAATGGATGGTCCTCGCCAACAATCTCGGCCACTTTGCGGGGAGTCAGCCCTGACGGCACCTTCATGTCCAGATTCGCATAGTACTTGGCACGAATAGCAACCGGACTGTTCAACGGACCCTCTACATGCTCCACTTCGGGGAAAGATGCAACAGGAAACCCGCCTCGCTTAAACTGCTGCACATGCGGGTGCACGTTGTCCACGATCAGCATGCCTTTGTCCAGGGCAGCATAATCCAAGCGAGCGCGTCGGCGTTTTCGGGGCCGGTCGCGAGTTACAGAAGGTCCAAATTCACCCTCGCATTTCTTGCAGTAGAACTTTTCAATCTCTCGCACATCTAACTCAGCGCATGCAGCATGAGACCATTCATTGCATCCATCGCATTGGATCCAGTCTCCATCCGTATCTCCACATAAAGCACAGCCGTCATCTGCCGACACTTTCTCCATTGGCTTGTCCATCAATGCCGTTTTGCCTATCTTAGGCAGTTCAATTTAAACCACTGCTGCACCCTTGTAAGCAGCCCAAACAGCCTAGCGCGGACTAAGCCCCAAGCTAACCTAGTGAACATCGCTGACCAACTTTTCACTATGCTGCGAACTCTGGCCAGATCGGGCCGCTCACTAGCCCGCCCCGCGCGCTTCTACAGCTCCGAAACTCCTCAAGCCAACACGGGAAGCTCTGCAACTCGTCAAAACAAGTCGGACAGCACCGAAGCTCCTCAAGCCAACTCGGACAGCTGGGAAAACAAAGACAAAAATATCAAACACTACGGTGCTATTGATAACGCACTCGTGGAGGGTATTGTTGACGAAAAGGTCTTCACGAGATTCTGGCCCCGGCTCGGTTCCTCCAATTCGGCTACCTACAAGTCCTTTGATCTCGGTGTCGGCACTTCACATCTAGCCCACAAGCGCACCCAGCCGGCCCGCAAGAACGACAAATTCAAGACTCTGGGCCTCAACCCTCTGGCGCTGTGGAAGTCTCCTTCTGCGCTCTCCAACTACATCACAAGCAGCGGAAACATCATCCCCGGCTACATTCACGGCACAAAGGGCAAGAACCAGCGTCGGCTTTCCAAGGCCATCCGCCGCTGCCAGGCTGCTGGTCTGCTGTCTACTGTTCACAGAGGCACCAACGAGCTGGGCAAATAGCCGGGCAAGCCGGGCAAATAGACTTTGCACCCTTTGGAAGTTAATATCAATATTGTATATACATCTATAGGACTCTTGGGCCTAAAATAAATATCAGGGAGGACTCGTGATGGTCAAATAGGCCAAAACAGCCTCCTTATAGCCTCCTCCAGACGGAACAGGGGGCTCGATCAGGTTCTGGATCGCGGTGTCGCCTTTGAAGCCGGAAACAGGCCGGTCGTGTGCGGAGAAAACTCGGCTGGGGTTCTCCAGTTTCTCCAAAACCTGCGGCGCTCGCAGACGGAGATCCTCGAAAACAGACAACGTCTTATCGGCAAGGTACGCTTGCCGGAACGCCCGCGTTGCCAGGATATATGATTCGCGAGCAATTGCCGGCAACTCTTGAGTCTCAAACAACAAAGAAAGACGATGCTGCAGGTAATGGCTCAAACTCTCTAGCAATGGCTCGGGGTTGTACAGCAAACGGTCGTCCCGGCCAATAGCAGCAGTGGCTATCTCGAGAAACAACGGCAGCACGCGGCTCATGGCGTGGTTTTCGAGGGTCTCAGTGATGGCCAAGCCGACATAATACACAAACAGCTTGTTGACCACAAAGTCAAACGCCTCAATGGCGATCTTCTTATCGCTCAAATCCATGGCCGCTACCACGTCGCGTACAAACGACGCGCCGGCGTCTCGTTCCAGCGACGACCGCAGCTTGTAAGTAAAAAAGAACTCAATCTGCGATGTGTCGGTCTTGTGAAGACTTTGGAGTAGGTTTCGCTGAGAAATCTCAAGCGCCATGTACTCCTTTGCATCGTCGAACCAGCGGTGGCTGGCGTCGAGGTCCCGAAAACTCTCGAAAACAAGACGCCGGATATGCGACACCTGCGACTCGTAGGCCCGCTTGTTGGCCATTGGCAAATAAATATCCCGTACATGCTCTAGAAGCCGGTTGGCCGCATGCCGGTCGTTTTCTTGAGCATAAGCGGCAATCAGCGCATCCACTGAAGTCAAATTCGGATAATACTGAACGAACCGCTCAAGAAACGGTTTCGGCTGGGAATCAGAAGGCATCGAAAACGCCAACGCCGCCTTCTCCAACCAGAATTCGTCCTTGCAGTCCATGACAACAGCCCATGCCTTGAACTCTGTCGCCGCTGGCCATTGTCGTGCAATCTCGTGATCCCACAGCTCTCGAGCCACGTGGGACCATTTTTCAATCTCCCAGTCCTCGGAATTAGAAGCCGCTGCCTCGTGCAGAATAGGCACAATCTCCACTCGCGACGGCATGAGCTCGGCCACCGTCCACACCTGGCGACGAACTTTGGTAGGCAAATCCACAATAGGAGCGATCAGCTCTTTGGTAACCGCCGCCTTTCTAGGGTTAGCTCGTACTGCGCGCGCCATAAAACCATAGGCTTCATAAAAGAACTCGTCCAGCCGCTCAACGGCATGGCTCCGTCCCTCGGATTTTAATGCCTTGTATTGATCGTGAGCATCCAAGATTAAAGACTTAATCCAGGCATGGCAATCCTCTAATGGATAGCCCCGCATAAGCGAAATTCGGAAAGCGATATACCAAGCACTCAAAGCCTTGATCCGGATAGCCACATGGGCCCGCTTAAGCCGCACAAGATCGGCGATCTGGGCTACCTGCGGCCGTACGCTCGGCGCAGCAAATCTCATAAGAACCAGCAGAATGCCGTACTGTTGAGATACCGCACTAAGATCTGTGGCAGAGACGCCTTGCGTTTCCGGGAACTCGAATGTACTTAAAGGCGTCACGCGGCCAACAATCCGCCGGCTCACGAGGGGGTCGACTTTCTGCAGCGTCAACCCTAGCAGTTCCAGAAACACATGATGCTCGCCATCCAGCAGAGTGTTACCGTCAAACCGGCCTGCCCAGAAAAAGTCTGGCAAGTCCACAGCCTCGCCGCGGGGGTCGGCATAGTGCTGTTGTTTTGCGAAAAAGTCAAAAAAAAGGAACACAATCTCTGCTGAGACAGGCCAGCCCCATACATTAATGAGACGAATGCAGCGCTCCAGGAGGATTTTGCGAGATTGGTCTTGCAAAGTAGCCGGATTAAGCAGCTGCTGCACGAGCGGCCATCCATAGTAGGGCTTATTGAGTGCTTTGTAGGCACAAGCAATCATAAATAAAAACTGCCAAAGAAGCTCGGGGCGGCTCGAGTGTCTTGAAAATGTCTTTTCCAGAGGCGCATCCAGCTTGATCATGACCATGGCGAGCTCCAAGGCAACCTGCTCTCGGCCTGCCTGGCCATTAGATAGCCCGCGAGCAGCGTTCTTGGCTGACCGCGCAAAGGTATTGAGATGCCCGGCCATGATATCCAGAGCATGTGTATCTATGGTCGCGACATCGCTTGCCAGACTCGGCAGAACTTGCTCGACGTGTCGTGCGACCGTCAAGGCGAAAATAGTGGTCACCAGCCGCGTCTTTGTCAAGAAACTGTCGACATCCTTAGAGTGACGGGCCACGAGTTCTACTAAACGAACAGCGTTGGTGAAAACTAACCGACGGAGCTCCTCATCAATAATGGTTTCTTGGCGAACCAAGTCGGCAGCCACATGTAAAAGGTACCCGTAGATTTGGTTGTAGAGTTCAGCATCGATTTCACCAACAGACCCTGAAACAATAGACATAAGCTGCCCAAAGTCTTCTTGTAGCGTATCCGCAGTGGCTAGCGACAGCGGTGTGCCGAATACTGAAGATGCTTCGCCATCCCACACGCCGACACTCTTGAGCAGATCCAGCGTCGAGGAGCCCAGGAATGTTGCGGCGCTAAACTTGATAGGCGGCAGGGGGTTGATGTCAAACGAGAGCATTTTCGAGGGCGAGAACATAACTGCAGGTTGAACTACGCGTCTTTTCTGGCGCGCCGGAGCGCTCTCAGGAACTGCCTCAGGCATTTTTCGGACTGCAAATCCAGACTCCTTCTCAATAATAGTCGTGTGGTACTCTGCTGTAGGAGCGACATGGTATGTTCGGTTCTTTCGCTTCTTGCCGGCTTTTATAGACCGCGGCTCGGGTTCATCGTCCAAGCTGGGGCCAAGTCCACGAGCCGACCGAGCTCTGACCGTATACTGAGCAGGCCCAGGTACACGCTCGTCTCTTGTCGACGTCTCTGTCGACGTCTCTGTCGACATCTCTCTCGAGACATGTCTTGAAACACCGTTCACTCTAGGGTCTCTTGAGATGCCATTCACTTGAGGACGTCTTGAGACGTTAAGGGACGGTCTTGAAAACGCTTTGGAAACGGCCCTGATTCCAGCAGGAATCTTGAACTTGGGCGCGCTCCGGAACCCCTTTTTCCACCGCTCTAGAGTCGCGTGGTCTTCGCTGTCGCCATAATTGCTGGCAAGAACTTTTCGGTTTGGCTTGTCCGTTTTAGAACCATTTCGCTTGGCAGTGCGCGAAGCCACTCGCATATAATCTGCCGCACTGTCGCCCATCCGGTCAACGATAGACACAATCGACACGGCTCTTGTTCGCGGTCGGCGAGGACCTCTCGAAGCCATATAATCGATTGCGCGGCTTTCAGGGATATCGCCCTGCTGAGACTGAGATTGCGATTGAGACTGCGACTGCGACTGCGACTGCGACTCGTCGAGAAACATATCTGCCAAAGGCACAATCGGCTTTGACTTTTCTGGTCTTGAGGCAGGAACAGAGCCTGTGATTGTGCGCTTGTAGAACCCTAGTTCTTCCACAGAAGCATCTGATTCGTGCTCGCTTTCGCTTTCTCCCTCACTCTCGCTGAAAATTACTCTCATTCGGTTCTGAGTAGGCAAGACGGTCTCTCCTAGCTCTCGCTGAGAGCTTGATAGGCCAAGGCTCTCAAACTCTGCAGCCTCGTCTTCTTCGCTGGAGTACTCACCGTCTGGAGAATCTTGAGAGTCTTGAGATGGCCTAAGACTTCCGTAATTTCCAGCAATATCTCCATAAAGAGCTTTATCATAGGCATAAGGATGAAGCTGGAACGCGCTTCTATGGCGGAACCTACGTCCCCCTCCAGCCTCTTCTGTGGTTTCTGGAGGCACTTCAGGCTCAGCTTCAGCTTCAGCTTGAGGTTCAGGTTCCGGCTCAGGCTCACGAGCATGATCCACAGACGAGGGAGGATCTGGATACTCGCCCATGTCTAAAGGTACATCAATGTCTGAGAGTTGCAGGTCATTCAAAGGTCGCTCAGTCCCTCTAGACAAAGGCAGCTCGACAGGTTCAGGGGAAGCTTCCGGCAGGGAAACAAGTTTCTTATTTTTTTGTTTCTCCAATTCATCAAAGAAATCCTGCTCAAACACATTGGTGGCCATTGGAAAGCTCGGTGCATCCTCTGATGGCTCGGGGCCCGTAAAGTTACCTCTTCTGGAAAGGCTCCCATACAGAGCCCTGTCATGGGTATATGGATTCAGCTGGCGAGACGATTTCGCTCTTAATCGGCGAGAATGTCGGACAGACAAGGGGCTCGCATCTGACGTGGTGGGCCCTTCGTTTAAAGGTGGCCCATGTTGTTCAGGCTGTTCAGGCTGTTCGGGAGGATCTAAGGGCGGATCCGAATCGGGAACTACTAGCCTGCGCTTGCTGGATCTGAGAGGAATTATTGGGATCTCTATATCAGAGTCCTCAATGAATCCCTCGTCAAACGCCATGTCAAGACGCGACTTTTGTATACTAATTAACGGGTCGCGACTAAGCGAAATAGGGTGCTAGGATGTTGGTGAAAAAGCGGTCTAGAAGGCGAGACTAAAGAAACGCAAGAGAGGTAGAAAATCTTAAATATATGGAATAAACAGTACATATGGCCATATTGAAGGCGTTTTAAAGGCCTCTGAGAGCCACGAAAGGCTCATTGGCCAGACCGAGACGGCCGCGAAAGCTACTTGGCTGCGCGAGGACCGTACTTGTGGATCGGCGCGGCATCGCTCAAATCAACGTCGGCCAATTCAGAATCGGCAGCGTAGACGGCCACGGCGAGCCAAAGTGAAGCAACAAGACGGAGGAACTGCATGAGGTGAGGTGAGATGATTGGGAATCTAAATGCTTACATATGCTTTAGGTGGCTGATGGACCCATTGAGGTTTCGTGCCCTGGACCGCTCGGTATGGGTTAGGCGACATGGCAGTGGTTAGGTTTGCAGTTTCAAGATGGATGTGGGGAAAAATGATAACCTTGCCAGTCGGCAATCGATACATTTATTTAAACCTAAATACCCATATGCTCGAGCTCCTTTTGGCCCTCCTCGGTAAAAAGCTTCTTGCCATTGTTGTAGCCAACAAACCAGAAAACTGGATAGCGTAGATTGAACCACCACCATCCCGCAGGGGTAGATGCACCAAAGAAGTGAAAGTGGTGATCGAGATTAAAACACAAAGCATTGCAACTACCAAAGACCAGCAACGCCAGATGACCGCTAAACATAGCAGCCTTCTTGCCATAATGATGGTCCGAAATGAATTGGTTCGTTAGCGTACCCATGACCGCACCCATGCCAAGGGGGCATAGCAGCAGGGTCCAAATGATCTTTCTGTACATGTCGGTCCAGCCAGAAAAGAAGGTGCATCCCACAATCAGGAAAACAATTTCCGCAACCATAGAACCAATATAGTAGAGGTAGAATGGCCGCATGTAAACCTTGCGTTGACGGGCGATGATTTCTTTAGTGGCTTGGTCGTCTACGATCACTTCTTCCAGTTGGGCGGCCATTGTTGCAATTGTTGGGAGTCAAATGCTATTATGCAGCAGCTTATATAGATTATACCGCAAAGTGGGGTAGATCATATGACCGAGACATGTTGAGGGGACCCCTGTGAACAAAGTGTGATTTGCCTCGGAAACAATTTTGTTTGTTGATCCAGTTCTGTGCTGCTGGCAGCCTCAGTGGATCACTCTATGTCAAACACTCCTAACCTGTTCAACGGTGCCTGCTATTTCTGGGTTTGGAAATGCATGCACCTAATGTCTATGTCGACTGGGAGATAGAGAACCAGGGTATGCGGGTAGATCTTGGCGTTGCTATACCTTTCGTGGATAATTCCAAGCATATTTCTTCCCCTTTTTCGTTTTCCTAAAGAATTTGCCTATCTTCTAGTTTTTTTGGTTTCTTCATAGCATGGACCTATGGAGTCTAGGCTAGTGGGGGAGGCTTGGACACAATCCCGGAAGGCTGACAAAAAACGGCCCTGCCAAAAGACCCTGACAAATCTGGCGGCCCAAGCTGGGACTGGGGACCCAGAGTAGCTGGCCCCAAAGTAGGACCCAAAGCCTGACAAATTTCAGCTTGAATCTTTTTTCAAAAAAAAAAATGGCCGGATCAGTTCTCAAGCGATTGAAAGAGGATCTGCAGAAAAATGATCTTTTAAGAAACCAATCTAATAAGAAACGAAAGACCGGCAATAATAAGGACCGCCGCGAGCGCGATCAGAAGGCTCTAGCCTCCATCCGTGATGCCTTTAACCCTTTTGATGCCAAAAAGAACCGCGAAAAGTACGAGGTACTGGGAAGAAATATTTCTGGCCAGCAGGGAAAGCCTGGCATTTCCAAGCAAGTCGGCGAGAGTCAAAGAAAACAGACCTACGAGGCCCAAAAGCGTCTAAAGAACAGAGTGGGAGGTCTTATTGATCGCCGGTTTGGTGAGCAGGATAGTGAAATGAGTGCTGAAAACAAAATGGTCGCTCGTTATGCTCGCGAGAGAATGTCTAGACAAGGCAAAGCAGCTGCTTTTAACCTCGAAGACGACAATGAGGTGCTCACTCATTACGGCCAAGCTCTTTCTTTTGCTGATGATTTCGCAGAGGGCGATCTTGGCGTTGAAGATGAGGGATTGGAGCCCAGCAGACGCCGCCGGCTCGAAGATGGCCTTGAGATGCCCGAAGAGCTGGCCGAGCCGGAGGCTCCCCATAAAAAGTCCAAGCACGACGTGATGCAGGAAATCATTCAAAAGTCAAAAATGCACAAGGCTGCACGGCAGCAGGCTCAGGCCGAGCAGGAGGATTTCGTGGATGAGCTCAATGCTCCTGGCGAGTTTGATGCTTTGATGGCTGATCTGCAGCAGTACGACCGTGCGCACAAGACCGACAAGCCCGAGCTGACGGAGGTCGACGAGGCCTACGATCTTGCTGTTCGCGAAATGGCGTTTGATCGCCGTGCTGTTCCGGGTGACCGCACCAAGACCGAGGAGGAGCTCAAGAAAGAGGCTGCCGACAAACGGGCCGAGCTTGAGAAGGCTCGCCAGCAGCGCATGGAGGGCCAGGGCGACGACCTGGATGCCGAGTACAATGATGTTGCGAACGATGCCGAGCTTTTCGGTTTCCATGCCAGCGACGACGATGAGGGTGCTGCTTCCGAGGAGAGCGATGTGGAGCAGCTCGAAGAGGGCGAGGTTGCAGCGACTTCGAAGGCAGAATGCCCGCAGACTCTGAAGGAACTCAAGACGGCTCTTTCTCGGGGCGGCGATCCCATGGCCATCATCAAGAAGATTCTTAGAGCCAACGACCCTTCCAAGGGTGCAGGCAATCTCCAAAAAGTGGAGGGTCTGACCATTGTTTTGTGTCAGTACGCTCTGCAGAGCAAAGATGCCGAGCTGTTTACAGAGCTGGCCGCTTTGGTGCGTACGCTGGCGCCAAAGTACGAGCGTGCGCTTGGCAAGTACTTCCGAGAGGTCGTGCGTAAATCCCACGACAAAGTGGCTGCGAATAAGCCGTTTTCGGGTGCGGATTTATTATTATTTACCCTTATTGGCGTGCTGTTTTCCACATCGGACCAGTGGCATCTGGTCGCCAACGGTGCGCTTTTGACTATGACCCAGCACCTGTCCAAGACCATGGACATGTCGCCTGCGTCGGTTGCGGTTGATCTGTATCTGTGCGATCTGCTGCTGAGCTATCAGCGTATCTCCAAGCGGTATATTCCTGAGATTCCCGCTCTGCTGCTGAAGGCTCTTTCGGCTGTTGATGGCGTGACTCCTGCCTCTAAAAGCGTGCGCGTGACCAAGTCGCAGCCTTTGGTCCTGAGCAGCAAGTTTGCCCATGCGGAACCGGGCCAAATTGCCCTCACCCGCATTGGCAGCACGACCAGCGACCAGGCAGTTCTGCAGCTCGTGGGCGTTGTTGACCGTGCCAGCCAGCTGTGGAAGGGCATTTCTGCCTATAATGAGATCTTTGCGCCTCTTCAGGTTCGTCTTGCTCAGTTGCCGGCTAATAAAAAGGTCCAGGACGTTGCTGATAAGCTGGCTCGTACCGTCAAGTTTGCGGCTGCCGACAAGGTGCCGTTGCGTCTGCAGGAGATGCGTCCTATGGGTATTGTGACGCATGCGCCTGCGTTCGAGGACAATTACAATCCCGACGTCAAGTCGTACGAGGAGGATCCGGACCGGCGCGAGCAGCGCAAGCTCAAGGCTCTTCTCAAGAAGGAGCGCAAGCAGACCATCAAGGAGATCCGCCGCGACGCCGAGTTCGAGTCGCGCGAGAAGCTCGAAGAGTCGCGCAACTCTGCGCGCGATTACCACCAGATGCTGTCGCGCCTCACAAACCAAATCAACTCGGAGGAAGGTGCCGAGAAGAACCGCTACGAGCGCGAACGCCGTCGCCGCAAGCGCTAGTGGCATGAGCATGCTTAGAACCTTAATTATAGATTGCATAAATAAATATATCAGTGCCGCGCCGGCTCGGTCTTTGCCAGTTTATTGAGAAGACCAAACACGCCGCCCTCAATGCTCTCGTGATCGTCGTCCTCGGGGAGGAGATTGAGCTCTGTATTATTGGTGTCGGACTCTTCCTGCACCGGCGACAGTTTGAGGCGGTCGTACTGGTCCATAACGCTCATATCCATCCGTTGCGGACCACTTGGACCACTTTGGGGCCCACTTGGGGCTCCGGCATGAGGACCAAACCTCTCGAACCGGTCAAGGTGTCTTTCTTCAGGGCTCAGAGGCTCTCTCGGCTCGCGCACAGACGTGCTTCTCGAAAGACTATCGCGACGGCTGATGCCTCTACTTTGAGGAGGGCCGTAGATATCCATAAAGTTGAGGTAGCTCTTGAGCATCTTTCCGTCGGCCGTGGAATAGTACTTGTCGAGGGCGTTTGCGCGCGCCTTGACCTTGTTGGCTTGGTCAAAGTTGAAGACAGCGTAGGAACAGACATAGCCAAGATCATCCACATGGACTGTAAACTCGCGAAGGAAATCCACAATCTTTTCCGAGCTTTCTGGCAGATTGTACCACAGAATCACAGGGTTTAGCACGATGCTCAGGAGATCGCGCAGAATGATCTTGATTTTCAGGTCATAAAGCTGGCAGAACTCGGTCTTGACCTGCTCGGTGTGCAGTTTACCTTCCCATTTTTCCGGCAAATAGTGCGTAAACTCCACAATCTGGTGCATGGCAGCCTCGGGCTCGAAGATCTCCGACTCGGACGCGCGCATGCCGCGAGCAACGGCAATAATCGTACCGAAGATACCAATGTAGAACAAGACGGTTTTATCGGGGGAGATCTCCAGTCCAAGCAATTCAGGATCGTAGATTGATGCGATACCCAAAACAGCAGCAAACGAGCCACACACAAAGATGATGAAACGCAGAAAGATCTCGTTCTTCTCTCGGGGAAACTGAGAAATATACCGGAGCGCAGGAATCGTGCTCATGCTCAGCCGGCGGCGGAACAAATGGTAGAGCTCGTTAAGCTCTCTAAGCTTCCATTCCGCCAGCGGTGTGTACTGCCGCGAGCCCATGGACGCCGGGTCTCTGTGGTACTCGTTAAAGTAGCGGAAAAAGTAGTAAAGGGTCATATAAATGACTGCGACCGGCGCAAAGACGATATTCATAATTGCTGCGAACCGGAACCGCCGGCTAAGTCCTTCTGCCAGCATCTGGCGGCGGCCCTCGTTGAGGAAAATGGGTCTGATTTGGCCGTCCTCATTGAAGGCGAAATCAAGGATACATAAACTGATGCTCCATTCCAAGGTGGTTGTAAGAAACTGATAGTCGCCCACAAAGGGCAGCTGCACGTTGAGATTGAGGATATTCTTGTTGAACATGGCAATCAAGTAGTTGTCGCGACGCATGATGCGATTGGCTACATTGTGAGCATCCAGCGCTCTATTCTGGCGGCTTCCGGAACGGCCGGCTGCAGCAAGATTCAGACTGTTCAGTTTCACCAGCCGCGAAACAACTTGGGGCCAGGAAATCGTCTGGATCTCTTGTTCAGACACATGCAGCAGATGCTCGAAAAACGTCTTCATCTCGTACAGCCGGCGGATATCACTGACATACTGGAACATCTTGAGGAACCAAAGCGCGCCAAAGATCCATAGAACCAGCTTGGTGAGGAATCCGGTCTTGGCAAGACACCGTTGGACCCGTAAATCAGTAAGAGTAGTTGCGCCATGGAGCTTTGAGTAGTCAATGCAATTGCCTAAATAAACCGCGAAAGAAACCACAAAAAGAACCGTAAGAAGATTCAGCATGCGTTTGAGAATCGTGGAATAGAAGCCTTTATCGAGAAAGTACTGATAAACATCCTCGAGAAACAGATCCAGATTATGCACATTGGCCCATCGCCATTTCGCCAATTCCTCTGGAGATAACAAAGGCGGCTCTGCTCGTTCAGTAACAGGCAGAACAGGCTGCTCCACTATCAGAGACGGGCCAATTGAGTCGTCGTACGCCTCCTGATAAACCGACCGGTCCATTACTTGGGAGAGCTTACTAGCCCAGGCTTATCCAGCCCAGCTTACTAGCGAAGGCTGTGTAATGCCTGATCAACACGAAGCGGGCGGATCAGAAGTAAGCATCAAGGCTGGAGCCGGCAACACAGTCATCAATGCCAGTCCAGCACAGCTGCTTCAACGAGTACCCCGACCAGCGATTGATCGGCAATCTGGCGGTTCTGCCGCTCAGAACAAAGTTCAGAGGTCCCGCCTACCCTGCCGAGGACTACGATATCCTGGATGAGTCCGTAGACCTGTTCCGAGTCAACTCGTTCTTCCGCAATTTTGAGATCCAGGGCCCCGCCGACCGCACCCTCATCTACGGCATTCTGTTTATCAGCGAATGTCTGGGCAAATTGAAGCCCTCCACATCTCTCAATGAGGCAAACAAGCAACTCAATGTGCTAGCAACAGAGAACTTCTCGCTTCCCGGCGAGCCTACGTTCCCTCTGAACTCCATCTATGCTGCGCCTGCCTCGCGCTCGGAAACAGAAACTTTGCGGTCCTATTTGCAGCAATTCCGCCAGGAACTGGCCCTGCGGCTTCTGCAGCATGTATATGCCGACGGCACTGCCTCCAAGCACTGGCTCGCGTTCAGCCGCAAACTGTTTATGAACCTGAGTCTTAAATAGCTGTAAAATACACATCGAAGCCATATATACACTACTTGGTCACGCTTTTGGCAAAGTGAGGGGCCTCGCTCTCGAGCCAGTCGAGGTCAATGGCCATGACTCCCCGCATGAACTCTTTACTGGTCAACACAAGCTCATGGTACAGCACGTACTTGTGGGCCGGTTTGACGTCATGAAGAGAGCTGGAAGGGTGAATAAATACACTCTGCTTCAGCCGGTAAGTGAGATAACTATCTCCGTGGGCCAAACGAGCAGTGTTTGGAAAGTAGCCAGCAATAATGGCTTTTTGAATATCAGAGGGTGTACTGCTTGAAGCCATCTCCACGCCAATGCGTTTACAAAGACGCACCAATTGGGCCCGAACATCTTTTGCTCGTTGCAATGTCCGTTGCTGTACAAAATGGTCGCGCGACCACTGGAAGGACCGCCCGGCGTTGCTCCATTGGTTCCATACTTCCAAGAGCATAAACTGGTCGCCTTCCGGCCGCTTAAAGGCGCCGTGCGCACTATCTGCCTCTGTTTTCTTGGCTTTGGGCCGGTAGAAAAGACTGCCAAATTCGCCAAGCATCGCAATGATCGTAACCACTTCTTCACTGCACTTTAGCCGCCCGCTCGCCAGGATCGTCTTGGCCATCATAGGGTCAGTGGGAAACTCGGCCATTTGGCGGCCCAGTTTAGTGAGCTGGGCCTTTTCATTGAGGGCTCCCAGAGAGTAAAGAAGCTCGAGCGCCTTGACAATGCTCTCTGGAGCAGGCGAATCGATGAAATCGAACTTGAGAACATTGGCTATACCCAACGACATGAGCATCAGCACCACGCTCGCCAGGTTCGTGCGCAGCACTTCGGGTTTTGTCTCTTTGGGCAGCTCGTTTTGGAAAGACCATTTGGTGTACAAACGGAAACACTTGCCGGGTCCAACGCGACCAGCACGGCCCGCTCTTTGATTGGCGCTGGCTTGCGAGCACTCGCGCACCGTCAAAGACTCCATGCCTGTACGCGGATTATAGACCTTTTCTTTAACAAAGCCAGGATCAATCACATAAACAATGCCGTCAATCGTGATAGACGTCTCGGCGATGTTCGTAGCCACCACGACCTTGCGGGCGTTCTCCGGCGTGGGGTCGAAGATTCGGGCCTGCTGTTCGGGAGGCATATTAGCATAGATAGGGCAGATAATAAGTTCTTTGATGGAGCCTCCCAGTTTGCGTTTGGTTTCCAGCAGGTTTTCCGCCATAGCCTCGATTTCTTCTTGGCCAGGAAGAAACATCAAGATATCGCCTGGACCCTGCGTGACATGGATCTGGAACACCGTCATGAGAGCCGCCTGAATATAGTTGGCTTCGGGTTGTTTTGTATACAGTGTGTCGACGGCATAGCGACGTCCCGGCACAGTGTAGACAGGAGCATCATTAAAGTAAGAAGAGAACTTTTGCGAGTTCATGGTAGCCGAGGAGATGATGATGCGGAGTTCAGGACGGGTAACGGCAATGTCCTTGATAAGGGCCATCAAGACATCAGTTTGCAGAGTGCGTTCGTGGGCCTCGTCAATCATGATCACCGAGTACTGCGTCAGTTCGGGGTCCACCAAAAACTCCCGCATCAGCATACCGTCAGTCAGGAACTTGATGGCCGTCGACGGCTGCGACTTGTCGTCAAAGCGGACCGTATAGCCGACTTTGGTGCCTAGCTTGACTTTCATTTCCGAAGCCACGCGCGCGGCAACCGCCATAGCTGCCAGGCGACGGGGCTGCGTCACTGCGATCTTACCGAGGCGAGAGTAGCCGTCCTGATAGAGGAATTGGGGGAGCTGCGTGGTCTTACCGGAACCTGTTTCACCCGCAATAATGCAGAATTGGTTTTGTTTGATAAGGGCCATAAGTTCTTTGCGATGTTGGACAACTGGAAGTGCCTGCTCCTCCTCCTGTTTCTCGTCCTCCTCGTCCGAGCTCTCGCCCTCAGAGCCGTCGCTTCCCTCAATTACTTCGCCTTCGGCAAAGTCGATTTCCTGGGAAGTGTCAAAAACAAAGTCGTAATGTTTCGACGTCGGAGGCTGCGTCTCTGGTTTTGGGGTTTCATCGCCGGATGAAGACTCTGTGCCTGGAGATGCAGGGGAGAGTGCCCGCAGCATTTCCCGCTTGATGGAGATCTCTCTGCGCTCGTTTTCAGTGAGATTTTCCCAGCCGTATTTCTCAATGTCTTGGTCATAGCCCTCGATTTCCTTTTGCAGAAACCGCTTGCGCAGAGCCAGCTTGCGGAGCCGAGCTGCAGGTGGTGCAGGTGCAGGGTCAGGTGCAGGGTCAGGCAGGAGCAGTTTGTCAGGGTCGAGGGAGCCTGGGTGGGTAGTTGGCGGTTGGGGAGAGGGCCGCCAGATCTTAGCGGCAAAGTCACTATCTAGACCGACCTTTTGTAGAGTAGTTATTAAGTCCTGGAGAGAAGTGGCGTCGTCTCTTGCTTGGCGACAAAAGTCCAGCAGCGAGTCGTCGACGACCCCCACCGTGTCGTAAAGGGCATTCTCCAGACCAGCTGGGTCTGTCATCATGACTGACGAGGCACTGATCAAGGCCGACAAGAACTACAGCGCCACGCTGGACAAGGAGCTTCCTGAGATCGCGAAGCTGTCGCTGAACGAGAAGGAGGATGCTCTAGAGCGATTGCTTGTGCTGGAGAAGAAGGTGCGGCAGGCCAGTGACCTGGCGTCCAGCCAGCGGGTTCTGGCCGAGATTGTCAGGCTGCTGCGCAAGTCCGGCGACTGGGCCCACATGAACGAGACGGTGCAGCTGCTGAGCAAGAAGCACGGCCAGCTCAAGACCGCCATTGCGTCTCTTATCCAGGAGGTCATTGCCGGTCTGGACGAGGCGCCCGACGAAAAGACCAAGATCGCCACCATTGACAACGTCAGAGCCATTTCCGAGGGCAAGATCTTCCTCGAGCTGGAACGCGCGCGCGTCACGCGCATGCTGGCCGAGATCCGCACCAAAGAAGGCGACATTGCCACCGCCGCCGAGCTCATGGGCGAGCTGCAGGTCGAGACGTTTGGCTCCATGAGCATGCGCGAGAAGACCGACTTTATCCTGGAGCAGGTCGAGCTGTACATCAAAAAGGGCGACTATACATATGCGTCCATTGTTTCCCGCAAGATCTTGCCGCGCTACTTTAATGATAAAGAGGTGCAGGACCAGAAGCTGCGGTTCTACGAGCTGCGGGTGGAGATCGATCTCCACGACAATGCGTATCTGGACGCATGCCAGGACTACCGCCACATCTACGACACGGCGAGCGTGCAGGAGGACGGCGAGCGCAAACGCAACACGCTCAGCAACATGGTGCTGTTTGCGATCCTGGCCCCGCACGACAACCTGCAGAGCGACATGCTGCACAAGCTGCAGCTCGAGAGCGAGCTCCAGCAGCTGCCGCTGTACGAGCAGCTCGTGCGCATGTTCACCACGCCCGAGCTCATCCGGTGGCCCAAGCTCGAGCAGGTCTACGGCCAGCAGCTCAAAAACTACTGGGTGTTTGATGCCGCCAGCGAGCTGGGCTCGGGCACACAGCGGTGGACGGACCTGCGGCAGCGCGTGATCGAGCACAACATCCGCGTCGTCGAGCGCTTCTACACCCGCATCACCATCGACGGCCTGGGCGAGCTGCTGGACCTCAGCCCGGCCGAGACCGAGGCGGTGCTGGCGTCGCTGGTCACAAAGGGCATGGTCTATGCGCGCATCAACCGGCCCAAGCGCGTCGTCTCGTTTGCCAAGCATCAGGATACAAACGACATTCTCAACGAGTGGAGCTACAACACCGGCAAGCTGCTGGAGCATGTGGAGACCATCGGCCATTTGATCGCAAAGGAGGAGATGATGATGGGCATCCGTCGCGCGTAGCGCCCAAATCCCCGCAGGCAGTGCCTCGAGGCATAGCGTAGCTCTGTAGCTCTACTAAAGTACCTAGAGTCTGTCACTATGAGAGGCGGTGTCTACTTTATAGGGTGTGTTTTGCGGGGGATTCCCCCGCACCCCCTGGGCCGCCTTCCGGCGGAGACGTCCGCAGCGAGCTATAGTCTACTCGGAGATAAACGATCTACAGCGCGTGTTTTGCGGAGGAGTCCCCGTCACCCCCTGGGCCGCCTCACGGCGGAGCGTCAGCCGCTAGTAGTCCACCGCCTTATAGCGGGAAACCAACGAGCGAAGCGAGCTAAAAAAAAAAAACTCCAAAGCAGCATGTGCCGCCTTACGGCGGAACCGCGACGCAATTAAGTGAATACATTAAATATGTCTTTCCAGTATGGCCTGGCATCTCGCACAATAACCTGCCAGTGTGGAGTGAACAAAAGTCAATGACTAGAGAATAAATAGAATGCAAGGTGGCTACTTGGTGGCCCGCTTGCGCGCACTCTCCTTGAGATCGTCCCACCGGCCCTTGTATTTCGTTACCTGGATCTTGAGCCGGTCGTTTTCCGCCCGCAGACGGTCGACTTCCTGCGTATGCTCGTCCAGCAGCCGCTGCTCGCGCCCCGACAGCTCGCCGTTGAGCTGTTGCAGCCCCTTCTTGAGCGCATGTTTCTGTGCGCGCGCGGCGGCCTCAAATGCGTGCACGCGGGCCCCCAGATCGGCGTTGGCGTCGTTGGCGCGGTCGCCAACAAGATAGAAACTCTCCGACGGGTCGCCCCGCGCTGCAACGAGGGCCTGCTCATATGCCTTGGCGTATGCGGTATTTGCCTTTGACAGAATCGTCGAAACGCTATCATCGCCAAGCACAGTGCTAGAGGCAGAGCTCGCAGGGTACGCTCCAGGCATGGCCGTCACTGACTGCGAAGCTGGAGCCGACGGCTGGGTTCCTGCCATGTTTGGCGGCATGTTGATCACAGAGCTGATGCCATTGAACTGCGGGGCCCGTGCTGCCGAGAGCTGGCTGGCCAACGCTCCGCCGTTGGAGCCATTGGCATGGGGATTCGAGCCGTTGGCGCCAATTGCACTACTTTGGCTACTTTGGCCACTTGTTCCGCCCGATGGGGGCCCGCTTTGGCTCGCGGCAGCCAGTTTGCGCGCATCGAGCCGCGCCTTGCCGCTCGCCAAGTACTTTGCCCTTGCTTTGTGCTGCTCGCTCAGGGCCCGCAGAATGCGCACCGCAGGGTGCGACGGCGCCGATTCGGCAACTTTGGCAAACAATTCCCCGGCCTCGTCATAAAGCGTGCCCGCTTTGCTATAATCGCCGGCCATGGTGGCGGCATCCGCGTTCTTGGCGGCCGTATAGGCCTGGTCTAGCTGGGTGCCATCCATGCCCTTGTAATCAGAATGGTGGATGAGGACCGGCACATGATGGAAGCCGTCTGGACCGACATCACCGCGGTTCTGGAAGCCCCTGTTTCGGACACTTATCAAGTGGGCCAAATCATTGATTTGGTGCTAGATATGATGGCCGACAGGGCACCCGATTTCGCCGTCGACAGCCAGTGCCTGGCCATGGCCTCCAAAGGGGCTCAGATGCTGATCCAGTCGCCGGTGTTTGCGGGTCACGCGCTGTTTTGTCGAAGAAGACTTGTTTCTCTATTCACTACCAAATCAAACGCCACGCCAGACTATCTACTGGTCCTGGGCTTTGCGTTGTTGTATGATTCGCACTACTCGCCTGAGGCCCTGAACCTAGTCATCCATCGCTCGGGGTTGCCGCATATTGTCGAGACCATCTGGCACGCGCGCATAACCAATGCCAAAGTGCTCAAAGTGTACCTTGATCTGATGTTCCGCGCTATTTTGGGCCGTTCCTTGGCTGTCGACGACATGCAGACCGTGAATGAAGCCATGATTCACTGGCTGTTTACGTCTATTCGCGACGGCCAGGACGTCATGGATGAGGCATTGCAGCTTCTCCTGGCGCTTAATGACCAGTACATGGCCCTTCATCTTGAAAACAAGGTCTTTCACATCCTCTGGAGCAGCGGAAACGAGTACCGCGCCGTGGGCAGCCAGATTGTGATGCTGGCCAACCGCACCTCCAACCCGACCATCCAGCTTCTGCTCGTCAAGCTGCTGTATTTATTGTTCACCGTCGAAGAGACCTATGATTTCCTGTACTTGAATGATCTCAAGGTCCTAGTGGACGTCTTTATCCGTGAACTCAGCGACCTGGACCACGACTCGCGCAATATGCGCAACATGTACCTGCGGCTGCTGCAACCACTCTTGGAAAACACTCCCATTGGCATCGATCACTACAAGCGAGGTGCCATTGTCTGTGTTTTGCGCTCAACATTGGAATGGGCAGAGGGCGACACCAAGCGGCTGGCCGAACGCTGCTTGGACGTCGACTGGCTCGCCTGGAGCCGCAACGGTTCCGTCACTTCGCTCCATAGTTCCTTCTCCGACATCTCGAGTATGTCGTCGATTATTGTCGAGGCTCCTCCCTTGGATCCTCTGGATCCTCTGGATCCTCTCGACCCCGCTCTGGACTCTCTGGAGCAGCCGATTGGCATGCCCAGTCCCCCTAAAATCCGCCTCAAGCCGCTGCCGCCTCCACCCCGGCGCGCAGTCTCTACAGGCAGAATGCCGCCTCCGCCGCCGCCTCGACGCGCCTAATCTATAATTAACTATTAATGTGTGATGTTAACAGGAACAGATGCTTGAATTACTACAAACTACGGCTATTGATAGCTCTGGAACCCGAGCTGAGCAGCTAATTTATGATGTGCCGCATGTCTCTCCGACTCCAGGGCAGTAGCATCTTGTTCTATCTTCGACACTCTAGTAGCATCAACTTGTCGTATCTCCGACTCTAGTTGATCCTCCTTTCGTTGTTCCTCCAACTTTCGTTCATCCTCATTTCGTCGTTTCTCCCCAGCAAGTTTAATACGCTTTGCCTCAGACTCATGGTTCTGCTGGGCGAGGCCTTCGCTAGCCATTTCAGAGGCGCGATTTTTGCGGTCGACAAACTCTCGCTCCAACTCTTTATGCTTTCTCATGGCCTCAGGATCATACACAGGGAAGTCCGTAAATGCAATAGATGGCTGAGGGACATGATGGGACAGATCTTGAAGAACACCCTTGGACGGGTCTTCAGCAACGCCGATGGGCGGGTCTTCAGCACCATCTTCGGGGTTACCCTCACAGAGCCCCGCATTAGCAGTATTGTCGACAGCTTTTTTGCAAGGTGCGATAACCGTTTGATCACTGAAAGACTCACCTGCTTTAGAGGACCACAACCACACATGGGTCATCGCATTCCGACTTTTCTCACGAAGTCTCTGAAGTGTGGACAGTAAGTGTGGGCAGTCGTCCCTCAGATTCATCTGCGCCGTCGACTTTGGTCACAGATGGAGACATAGGATCCTTACACTGGGTCCCATGTTTAGTGGGTGAAACGCTTGTCTCGTTCATGCCTTGGGCGCCATTATCCGCTTGCCTGCACACCGGCGCGCCCGCAATTGGCGCCCATCATTGGGCTGGGCTGACCCTTGGAGGGACTGCTCCGATGGAAAAGCGTCATACCTGAAGTCAATGTAAGAGAATTCCTTTTTTGTAAGACAGTAGTTGATAGGAAGAATGGACCAGAGAGCGTTCTCAGCTTTTTGTACCGAGCGCTTATGTGTGGGTTAGGTTATGCTCGCGCGCGCGCCCATGTGCACCTCACCCACAGGACAACGCGCTATAGCTTAATGCACATTGATCGGCAGAATGTCCACCGATCTATTGGGTTTATGAAAAACGCCTAATAGTGTTCTCGCCCTCGCTGCGGATCATTTATTTGAATTTTCACTCCTCATAGGCACCATGGCCCAAAAGAATAGTGGCTAGTAGTTCTTTGGCTCATTCTTTTTCAAGCCAAGATACCATTGCCCGAACCACGCTCATCACTGGTCCTGACCTGGCGTCTGGACGATCAACTATGTTCAATCTCGAACGAAAATGCAACGCGATTGTATCCACACATAGTTGCTAGTCACTGTTGACGCAGTGCCTAAGAGGACATACCTCCGTGGCGGATACAAGGGACTCACCAAGAAAAACCCAGCTCTGCCAACTAATTCTCTAGTGAAATACTTGCCTTGTTCTTTTATGGTCCTGTGTCTATTAGCAGAGCGAAGGGCCTTCTGTTCCCACTTCATGGCTCCGGCAACTAAGAGAAGTTAATATCTACCCGGAATATCTGGCGGCCCACGCGGACATACAAAAAGAGGAGCTGACCACACGTCCTGGGCAACACGACCCACTCACAAGCAATGTCTGTCTGATTTGACCTTACTGAATATAATCTCCAGCGTATACTTACCGGCTAACGAGGCAGCATGCTGAAAGCAAGAACGAATCATGATCTCCGCTGGCTGCGCGATCAGCACAAGTATACTTAGTGGCAGAACTAGAGGTTTATGAACACATACACTCTCAAGGTATTAAGCTAAATATTATTAAAGTATGACCCGCTTCTCAAGGTTGAACAGCATTACTGAGTGGTATCATAATGTTCAGATTTTGATGGCGTTATGCCAGTATACGTATTGGGCCACTGGCGTCAGTGATTGGAGAATACTGTCAGCTTCTCCAGAATCTCATGCACCTTCATGCAGGGCCGGATGACATCGAATACGAAGCTATTGTGTCTCATGCACTACTGGCTTCATATAAATTAGCATGCTAGATATAGTATTGACTGAGAGGCATTTCAAAATGAAACAGGAGCATCTGTACAATGTAACTCTTCCTTCAAGCGGTGGCTGCTCACGTCACAGGGACAGAGCGAGAGCTCGATTCGTTAGATTCCTGGTAGCCCTCAATCTTATCCCCAGGGAATGGAACTGCAGTGATTTTAATGCCGAGCTAAAACCTCACAACTTGGAAACTGCCTCCGTAGAGACACAGAAGTACATTGGTTTATGTCAAACCTGTAATTCAAGCCAGGTGCACATTGTTGGCGAGGCACAGACAACAAGGCGGGAAAGAGGAACGGCGGCTACCGGCCCGAACCATGAGCCAACGGCTTCCGCTGCCTCAACGGCCAATTCTTCAAGCGCCGCGTTCACTAAAGAAACAACAGCCGCGGGTAGCATTAGCACCTCTGCGACTTCCATCCAAGCCAGCCCCAAGCGGTCAATTGACTCCAAATTCGAAGCTATGGGGACACAGGTGATTAATGGTCTACAGGCAGTCACCTCCAAGGACGACCCGCAGGTCTTCTTTGAGCGCATTCTCTGGATTGGGGAAGGTGGTTTTGCCACAGTATATGGTGCGAAGTGCAAGAAACCGATGGGAGCGAAACATCCTCATGTCGCTTTAAAATGCTATGATTTACAAAGCAATGCAGTGAATCCTTGCCTTGTCGAAGAGATCAATATCATGGGCACTCTTCGCCATCCCAACATTCCTCGCTTTCTCGGGGCTTATTTGCCAGACGATAAAGAACTTACTATTGCGATGGAGCTTGCGGCTGGCCCCACCCTCACTAAGATATTGCGATTCAGTCGTATGAATGAACAGCAGCTTGCCACTATGTGCCGAGAACTATGCAGCTGCTTGGATTATTTGCATTCAAAGTTGATCATTCACGGCGATATCAAGAGCAGCAACATAATCTTGACTTGCAGCGGCGAAGTAAACCTTTTCGATTTCGAAGCATCTACCAAGCTCACCAGTCGGACTAGCAAATGCTACCCATCTACATTTTCGTTCCCAGGATCTGCACCTGAGATTCTAGGAGGTTGCAAGCACAGCACTAGTGCAGATATCTGGTCGCTCGGTATCCTGATTGTCGAGATGCTTACCCAGAAGGCTCCTTATGACGACCTCATTGAGTCTCTGTATGGGGATGGCGACCCTGCTGATGAGGAGTCTATTTTCCCGCCGCAAGAAGAACTGTTTCAATTGGTTTGTACTAATGAGCTACCCACTCTCGATGAAGCCAGCGACGAATTGCGAGACTTCCTTTCCAAATGTCTTTGCATAGACGCTAGCAAACGGGCCAGTGCCAAAAGTCTCCTAGAGCACAAATTCCTTGAGAAGGCCGGTGCTATTGAGTGTCTAGTATCTCCAGTGGCCACGGCATATAAGGGGTACGGGCTCAACAACCCCCTGGAATGAAATAACAGGAGGATTCCACTCTAATTAATGGCTCCATATGTACAAACATACAAAATATAAGAATAAATATAAATATGAAGACAATAAATAACCCACAATAACTAACCCATAAAGAAGGGCGGATGCTAGTAGGTGCCGCTTAGTCTCGGATGATGGCCTTATCGCTTATCGTGACTCATGCTGCGGAGAGCTATCCAGCCTAGGCAGCTAACTAGGAACTGTATCCCCCGACTTTCGCGGCCAATTCACGGACTTGAGACTTATGAATTAAACCAGACTCAAGAAGGAAAGCTGTCGACAGATCTGGCAATCCACCAGCGGGCTCTGGAGCCCAAACGCAGCATCCAGCTCCATCGGCTGGCCCGCTTCCAGAATCAGGAGCCCATCCCGGAGAAAATGCTGCTTGCCAATGCCGCGGAGGTCATTTCCGACATTACGATCCGGTTGGCCCAGCGGCTCGAGGCCCTGCGGCGGCTGCCGTACCTTGTGGTGCTGAATCCATACATCTCGCGCATCTACACTATTTACTACAACTCGTTCCGAGTGATGAGCTCCATGGTTCCGCCCACCAATGTGGAGGAGAATCTAAAATTTGTGGAAATTCTCGAGTCGCTGGTCGACTCGCATCTCAACACCATTCCCACGCTGGCCAAAGGCTTCAGCGAGTGCTCGCGGTTCATGGACAGCGAGCAGATCAATGAGATTCTGGAAGAGCATCTGCAAGCTCGTATCGGCACTCGGTTACTGGCCGAGCACCATATCTCGTTGACGCACCCCATCGGCCCTAACTTTGTAGGGGCGATCCAGAAAGACCTCAAGCCGAGCCAGGTGATCAAAGACTGTGCGGCTCTGGTCGGAGAAATCTGCAGCTTGCGATACGGCCATGTGCCAGAGATCGAGTTCGAGCAGGGCTCCGACGTCACTCTGGCGTATGTGCCGGTCCACTTGGAGTATATTTGCACGGAGCTGCTCAAGAACTCGTTCCGGGCGGTCTGCGAGAACAATGTGCATGCCAAGCATCCGGTAGTCGTGACTGTGATCCATACGGGCCAGGGCGTGATCATCCGTCTGCGCGACCAGGGTAAAGGCATCCCGCCGGATATCGAAAAGGACATTTTCAGGTTCTCGTACACGACGTTTGATGGCGACGCCGACCCTGGCATTGGCATGGAGATTTCGGGCGGTTCGTCTATTGCTGGTCTGGGCTATGGTCTGCCATTGAGTCGCGCATATGCAGAGTTCTTTGGCGGCAAGCTGCAGCTACAAAGTTACTATGGCTGGGGAACGGATGTCTATTTAACCTTAAAGAGTCCCATGGTCTCTGGCTACCATCGGGAGATCACACAGTAGCTTCCTTCATAGTTTATAGTTATGGGTATTGATGTCCTAGGGCCATACAGATAACGACCCCAGAAATAAGCATGGGATCCAAAGACAAATAGAGTGCCCCTGCTAGAGCCTCCGCTGCGGTCAACAACCATAAACCCGTTGTGTTATGCTGGGGTATATAAAGCCATAAACCCCACCATATTCTCACCCACTACACTGCCAATGGTTCAATTTGTCTCCATCATGGACGTCCTAAATCTTGAGGACCAGGAAAGCGTTAGAGACCATGTTGAATCCCAACGCTCGTGCTGTATCATTATCGGTAACCCCCGCCATGAGGTGGCTGTCTACTATGGCCAGAATCCCGACGGTGAAATGCTGTGCAAGTACTTGAAGGAGCAAGTAGACACTGGCATGCCTGCTGAATCGGACGAAGAGGTTGAGACCTACCATGCGGTTATCGAGGCTATCATGAAGAGCCTGAATCTGCGCTCCTATGACCTGACCATGCAAACCATCACCGAGGAGCACAAACAGAAAGTGGCCGAGCACCTTTCGGAAATCATGAGCCGCATGCAGGTCAATGACGAGGCTACGGTTTAGTTACCTCTATAAACTGCCTGCATTCTCCTGTCCATCTCGCCCGCGACAGAATCAGCCATCGCCATGTGATCAACCCCCGAACCCTCCTCCGAACCCTCCTCCGAACCCTCGCCCGAACCCTCCACTGGTCCGCTCCGCTCCACCGCTCCTCTCCACCACTCCAGGGTAAGGGCCCGTCCCGCCCAATAATCCAGCCTATAAGCTAAGCGAAATTCTCACACACTACTAATGCTCGCCCTTCGGTCTTGTATGGTTGCTGGTGCCCGCCGCGCCGCCCCCGCTGTCTCTCGCCGTGCCTTCTCGGCTACTGCATTTGCTCGTGCTCATGAGACCAAGGACGTCTCGCCTGCCGAGTTCAAGACCTCGCTGAACCTGGACCAGGCCACTGGCCCTAACGCTCTGTTTGGTCCCGGTGGTAAGCCCGATGAGATCCCTACCGACTTTGAGCAGGCTACTGGTATTGAGCGTCTCGAGTTGCTGTCTCACCTTGACGGCATTGAGCTCTTTGACTCTCAGCCTCTTGTCCAGGACCGTAAGGGCACTCCCGAGGACCCTTACATTGTCGACAGCTACGACCGTATCCGCTACGTCGGCTGCACCGGCTTCCCTGCCGGCTCGCAGGAGGTCAACTGGCTGCGCGTCGAGGAGGGCAAGATTGCCCGCGACTGGGAGTCTGGCTGCTGCTACACCCTCAACTACCTGGGCCCTCAGGAGGACGCTCACCATTAGGTTAATGTAGGATATGTATTAGGTTGATTATCGACTATCAACGTGCATTAGTGCTTAGCTGGTTGGCGGTCTCTAGTGCTACTCTCGCTCTCTCTCTCTCTCCAGGTCATGTATTAATCACCTGTCGCCGTGACATAACGGCCATGGCCTGATCTTGATCTGGATTCGTATTACTAATCATCTTTTCGTCCCCATAACGTAATCCAAGTTTTTTTTCGCTGGTTACTCACCGGCTGGGCCCAGTGAGCCCTTTTCATCTTCTGCACCTGGCCAAAGGTAGGGGTTTCGCTCGTTTTGGCGAAACGTAAACTGTGGCTTAATTAGGTGCAGCTGATCGACTCCTTTGCTCCCCCTGCCGAAATTCAGGGATGCTTTGGAACCTTATCTATCAATTAGAGGTATTTTTGGTTATATCCACGGGTGGCCATGAAAGAATTCCTCCTAAAGCAGGAAAATCGTATAGCTCAACAACCTCAATTATATGTAAATCTCATGCCAAGAGGTTTTTCCGGGGGCTATGCTCGATCAGTGAAGCCCCCGTTTACACCTTGGCAGCATGATGTACCGCAACATTCGATTGCAGGGGTCCCCCTGCAGCTGCTGAGACATTGTTACCCCAGCAAACTGCTCGCAGCTGCAGGACAGGTTGCCAAGACCTTGGCGATAGGCGATAAAGACTATGGAAATATAGTCGTTAAAGTATATTTAGACTATAAAAAAGGCGCTGATTCTTATAGGACAAAAATTCCAGCTGTTGGCCTCTATTTGGGTGAAAATGAGCTTGAAAGGAGGCTCAGCCTGGTTGCAACCCTTTTCCCGTATCGCCAATCCCCTCGATACTGCAGAATGATACCACGCGGGGCTAAAAAAAACGGCTACTAGTCTCAAATATTAATCCGACCATGAAGGTTCAAGAGTTTTGGGTATTGCGATCCATTTCGGTAAAAAGGCTATGCCATAGCTAGCGTCCAAGCGTGGAAGCGGCCATTGTTTGCACGGAAAAACTGCAATCATGCAGCTTTCTGCAAGGCTTAGGTCATTGAAACCCCGCCCGAAAAAGCGTGCGGGCAATGTCCACACGATCAACAGCGATGCACGGCTAATTTTAGTTGTTTTTTAAAAATACAGAACCCCAAAGAAATAACCGATAACTTGAACGATCTAAGTAGTGACCCAGATCCCGCAGAAACCCCCGCATTTTTGGCGCCATAAACATTCTCAATCATGCGTGCAAAGGGATGCGGCGTGCCGACAGTAGGGTCTCACCTTCGGCCAGGAACGCGTTTTGTGGTGTTTCCCCGGCCGAAATAGAAGTTTTTTAAGGGAATAAGCTATCTGTTTTAGTTTGTCTGTATGTTGAAGCTCTTGAAACAATGGAGGCTGGTGGGCGAAGACCATTGTGTTGTGCATGGTTTAACCCGATTCGGGCATGCACCCTAACCCGATGTCTAAAATTAACCCTAGTTGCGACATATTTAACTGCCGAACATTCCTCGCCGGTGCTCTTTTTGTTTGTCACGAAAAGTCACCAAGACTAAGAATCCGGCTCTTTTGAATTTTCATTTTAAAGTTTCATTCGTTCAGGCTTTTACCAGGAATCCATCCCCGCTAAAGACTTTCTGAACCACCCCCTGTTAACTTTAAAGACCCTTTGTTTGTTTCTTTGACTTCCTTTTCTCACACACACTCACCCCTCTTATCACAAAATGAAGACTTCTGCTCTGTTTTTGGCCGCCGCCCTGGCGCTGGCCCGTGCCGACGACATCCCCTCGTGCGGCGAAGGCAAGGATGCTTGCCCCGAAAAGTACCCCTGCTGCTCTGTTGATGGCACTTGCGGCAACGGCTACGTCTGCTTGGGTGGCTGCGACCCCCGCTTTTCGTTCACTGCTGGTTCGTGCATGCCTATGCCTGTCTGCTCTGCCGGCTCCACTACTTTCACTTCCACTGATCAGATCACCCCCTACGCCGACTACATGGGTGACGCCGACTCGAACCCCTGGAGTTACCTGGGTAACATCACCGAGGTCGACGGCAAGCTGCGGGCGCAGATGTACGCCAACTCGGGCGGCACTGCTATCTCGTCGTCGCACTACATCTGGTACGGCAAGATTTCTATCAAGTTCAAGACTTCGCACTTGCAGGGCGTCATCAGTGACGTGATTCTGCTGTCGAGCGTCAAGGACGAGCTCGACTACGAGATGGTCGGCTCCGACACCAGCGAGGTCCAGACCAACTGGTACTGGCACGGCAACTTGGACTACACCAAGGGCCAGCACATCAGCGTGTCCAGCGACACCTACAACAACTACCACACCTACGAGATCGACTGGCAGGAGGATCAGACCTCGTGGTCGATCGACGGCAGCGTCGTGCGCACCCTCAAGAAGTCCGACACCTACAACACCACCTCCAACAGCTACGCCTACCCCCAGACTCCTGCTCGTCTGCAGTTTGGTCTGTGGCCTGGCGGCGCCTCGTCGCAGGGCGAGGGCACCATCGAGTGGGCTGGCGGTGACATTGACTGGTCTGCCTCGGACATCACCGGCGATCCCGGCTACTACTACGTCGAGATCGAGAGCGTCGACATCTCGTGCTACGACGCCCCCTCCGGCACCCAGACCAACGGCTCCAAGGCCTACGTCTACAACTCCAAGGACGGCATGCAGACCGACGTCGCCATCACCGACGACTCCACCATCCTTGAGTCCACCGACGGCACCGGCACGAACCCCAAGGGCTCGCTGGCCGACTCCGACTCGAGCGCCTCGTCGTCTGCTGGCGGCGCTTTCACTCTCTCGGGCGTGAGCATCAGCTCCAGCACCGTCAAGTCCAACCAGGTCCTGTCGGGTGCCTCCGCCAAGGCTTCCAGCAGCAGCAGCAGCTCGGTCCGCAGCGGCGTTGTTTTGTCTGGCGCATCGTACGCCTCGTCGTCGGTCGCCTCGTCGTCCGCCGCCGCTTCGTCGTCGGTCGCCTCGTCGTCCGCCGCCGCTTCGTCGTCTGGTGCCGCCTCGTCCGCCGCCGGCTCGTCGTCCACCGCCGGCTCCCACAGCTCCTCCACCGGCGCTGCCGCTGGCACTGCCACCGCCTCGGCCACCGCCAGCTCGTCGCGGAGCTCCACCGCTGCCGCTGCCTCGGGCTCGTCCAGCTCCTCGGGCTCCGCTGCTGGCAACGGTGCCGCCGCTCTGGTTCCCGCCGCTCTGGCCGCCGTGGTCCCTGTGGCTATGCTCCTTTAAGCTGCACATATAGCAAACATTAATATTTAGTCCATAAAGCTATAAAATATTCTCACACTGTCTCGTCTGTCTCCTCTGACCTTTTTGTCTCCTCTGACCTGTTTGTCTCCTCTAACATGGCTGTCTCCTCTAACATGGATGCGTGACCTCTGCGCGTCAATTATCCTTGAGGCCACGCTCCGCATGGCAGACAAGAATGTTCTCTAGGCTCCTGACAACCTTCTTCATAAAGGCAATGTCGCCCGGCGAGAACTCGCGCGGCTGAGGCACACAGCCACACATCACAAAGCCGCCCCATTTGATGGTCAACTTGGTCTGCTCGTCCATGGATGTAGGTGAAACAGGCAGCGTCGCAGAATCATCCGACTCTTTCTTGTCGTCAGTCACATCAGGGGTAACCCGCTCCAACGACTGCTGCTTCATGTTTGCCAACGCAGAGGGGTGCGTGAGCGTCACGTCATTCAAACAAAAGTCGTCCAGGGGGTCGCCGCTTTTGGGGCCCAAGCTTTTGAGTCCCACAGTCACCGAAGCCACCTCACCCTCAAAGCTAAACGGCTCCGGAGTATGCGATACAGAGCCCAGTTTATGCGTCGAGTCAGTGCCGCCAGTGGTAGCGGAAACAGGGCTGTTGCTGAAACTCGACGACGAGCACATGGAAGGAGTCGACTGGCTGCGATACGTAACTGTCGGCGGCGTCTTCGAAAACGGCATCAGCAATCCACATTGGTACTCGGCAGACGCATCGTCCGAAGTATAGCGCAGACCAAAGTCAGACTGCAGAGCCGTCGAGTGGAGCTGGCTCTCAAACTGAGAGTCGCGGTCGCCGCCGAAGACACCGGCCAGCCGCGTGTTGAGTTGGTTGCGCTTGATGGGCTCCAGGTTCATGCTGTCTAGGCGGCTGAGGTGTTCCTGGAGCGTGCCGCTCGGAAAGTCAAGATCAGACCGCGCAACTTTAAAGGTCGACCGCATTCTGACCTCAACAACATACACAAACTCGATGCCCAGCGACTGCGAAACCATGCGGCATGCCTTGACGATGGCTTGTTTCAGCGACTTGCACTTCAGCAGCGTATCCGAAACCTGGTACTGCTGCAGCACCACATGGCCGCCAAGAGGCTGGAAGTGGCCCGCCACGCCCGGCTTGGGGTGGCTCAAACAGAAGCCAGGAACGCCGTTCTCCTCATCTACAGTCATGGGTGTTTCGGTGCCGGGAGAATCCTCCTCAACGGGGCTCTGGGCAGCCGGCCAGTCGATACGAGGCGACGGCTCAGAGTTCGGCTGCTCAACCTGCTGCATCACCCAGTACGCAGCGCTCTGCATATCCTCAAGTAGACCGGCAGGAATATGCGTGCGGATGTACTCATCAAACACCGCAAGACAGCCAACCACGCGGCCGCTGCGCGAAACAAGCGGAACCGCCAGGTAGAACTTGATGAAGGGCGGGCCGTGCACCCACGGAGCGTGTTTCATGCGCCAGTCGGAGCTCGCATCCAGCAGCACAAAGTACTCGTCAGACAGGATGGCGTGGCCGTCAATGGAGAGCGTCCGGCTGATCTTGCGCAGCTCTCGAGAGAGCCCAACGCTGTAGTGTACGTTCTGGTTGTCGCGGTCCAGCGTGGAGATCGTGAGGTAGCGGATGCCATGCGGGGAAATAATGAAGGGCAGTCTGGCGTCGAACTTGTCCTTTTGGCGCCAGTTTCGGCGGTCCGAAATCCGCATCACCTCTCTCTGTCTCGCGTCCTCATCAATAGCAAGCGGCGGAGGCATATGCGAGAATCCAGTGAAGCACACAGGGCGGCAGATGTTGCTGAGATTGATGCTGCCCTGTCGATACACTTCCAGCCAGTCGTCCCAAGTTTGGTCAAGCAGGTCCACTGTTCCGCAGGGGCCTGGGGATTTCAATGCCGTATTGCGATACGAAAGCGAGCGTCTCAAACGCTGAAGACTGTTCCAACGCTGCGGCGAGTCCTCAAAGCTGTCTTCTGCGCTACTGTTATTAGTCGAGGGTGGAGTAGCAGTAGAGTTACACTTGGAGCGACGGAAGGCATTGGAGAATGCGCGGCGAACAGAAGATTGGCGTTCGACCATTAAATTAGAAATAAATCAAAGGGTCAATTAGTTTAAAGAAGAACACCCAGCATGCCCGGTACTTTATGCGGCCGGCCAGCGCCGGGTTGGGGTTTCGCCGGCAGAGTCATGCGGCCATGATTGAGCCATCATGGAGCCATTACAGAGCCATACCATAAACGGGCCGCGTAATCCCCCCAAATGCAGGTTTCAGTCAAAAAGCGGTTTTTCGAATTGCTTGAGTTGCTCGTTGCGTGATTTTTCGCGCCTTTGGGCTCGTTTATTGCCCTCGGCGTTGCCATGGAATTTATGCGAGAGATGCTTGAAAGCGTCCTTGGCAGACAAAACATTGCCGTCGTCGTCACGGTGCACAATCTCAACCACAGGCTCGTATGCTTCAAACTGCTGGGCCATATTGCGAGCGTCTTCAGCGGCCGCCTGTTTATCTTGTAGTTCCCGTAGTTCCTTGCGTTCCTTGGCAGGGAGGTTTTTGTAGGCTTCTTCCTGCTCGCGCAGCTCTACCTGGCGAGCCAAACGTTCCGCATTGATCTTCCGGGACCACTCGCGGTTTTTACGTTTACGCTCGTCTTCGGTTTTAATAGGAATCCGCGATTGCAGTAGTTTGAGTGTGCTGGCAAGGCCACCAGACACAAGGTGGGACTCAGGATCCGTCTTCTCGTGGGGCTTCTCGTGGGGTTCTTCCTGGGGCTCTTCCTGGGGCTCTTCCTGGGGTTCAGTCTCTTGATATTCCACTGGCGCTTGAGGCTCCTGTAGAGGCTGTTGAGGCTCTTGAAGCTCCTGCTCCTGAGACTGTCGCTTTCGTTTAAGAGACCTGAGAAACTCAGCAGTAGAGCTCACGACCATGCCGCCAGTTTCAGGCTCAGACTCTGATTCATGATCGAAAGACTGTGACAGGTTCGCGGCTCGTGCTTGCTGGGCACGGGCCCGAGACTGTTGCAGAATGGTCTGTAGATCCTCCTCGTCCTCGTCAGGTAGAGCAGTGTCTGCGAGCTTGTAGTCTGACTCCTCGGTCTTTCTACGTTTCGAGCCTTTCTTTTTCTTTGCTTTGAACTTTGGTTTCTCTTTAGGAGCCTCGAAATCGGCAGATGGGCCTGGCATTGGTTCTGGCCGGTGATACTCAGGGTCATGATCGAGCGGATCAAACTCATCAGGTTCAGCTATTCTCATGGACTCTTCAGGCTTGCTTTCTGCTTCTTGAGGACCAATTGGCTCTTCATCCGCGGGCTCATGAACTTCAGGGCCCTCATAGACAGTTTCAGGGACTGCCTCAGAGACTGCAGTCTCAGGGACGGGTTCAGCGGGTTCAATGTCCGGATCAGAAGCCTGCTCAGACTGTGCACTTTGAGTCTTTTTCTTTAGTCGTTGCAACCACGTCAGAGTAGACTCCTTCTTTTCAAGGGAATGCCCAGCAATGGCTGTGCGATGGCGGGCTCTATCCTTAGCAGCCGCAATACTCTCGGTGACCTTGGCAGCCTTTTCGCCGTCCTCGAGCTCCTTTTGATGATCCACCCACGCATTAGAAGGTTTCTCTTCTTCTTTGTGCTCAACCGGAATTGGCTTGAGCCCTAAAGATATTCTTAGCCGGTTCGTTTCCTCTAAAGAGATTGCATGTTCCATGGCTTTGATTATGCAAGGACTCACTAGTTAAGATCTACATAGTGAACTAGAGCAGAATGCCCGCTTCTTTTAATAATTTCGAGGCTCTGCTATTTCTCGTTAACCCAAGAACAGTATTTCGAGTAATAGGACAGTCTTGGCGCTTTTTCTTTTCATCGTACACCAGCCGGGGTGGGTCAATTAGACAATGCATAAGAGGTGCATCAAGCTTCATGAATGCAGACAAAGACGCAGTAGACATGGGCTGGGGAGACGCCAGAATGGCCAAAGTGGATTCCGGCATTCCTTGCAGCGCGGTTCCAGCCAGTTCACGCCAGGTTTTCGGAGGCACTTTGGAGGCCGAGGATTTACATTGCACAATCACATGCAGCGGCAGAGAGCCCAGCCAGGCGCCGGTCAGGTCGATGCCTCCATCACCTCCTCCGCCTACATTTTCGAGGTTTTGCAGACCCATTTTGTTATATTTCAAAAGTAGAGCCTCGCGAGTCGCATATTCAAATAGGGTTCCTCTAAAGACCGCACTAGTTTGGTCCAGCCGTTTGGCTATAGAATGGCGGATGAACGTCTCGAGATCATGATGGGCTCGTTTGACGGCACTTGCCATTTGTCATGTCACAAAGTCCGCAGACCCCGGATGTTAGCCAAATGCCGTCGGTCAATGCCGACGTGCCGCCTCTTTCTACGCCTGGAAACACGTCTGCAAATGCGTCGTTTGCTCTGGACGCCGACACGTCGCTGGGGCCCGCCCATGACGCGATCCCTTTGAGCCCCGGCAACCAATTAAAGAACCAGGAACCGGGAACGGCCGAGGTTGCCTGCGATATTGATACTCGCGTTACAAAACTAACTGATACGATCAATCGCTATGAAAAAGATATCAACCAACGTCTGGATAAGATGGCTGCGCGACTCAAAGAAATTGACTCAGCATGAAGCGTCGGCACCGAAAAAAGGGCCAGACTGCCCGGCTCATTGCCAGTGTCCAAGAGCGGAGCCGCGATTTAGGGGTCCCTATCAAGGAAGAGCTTGCCGAGGTGTCTAGTCTTGCGTCTGACCTGCCGTCTGACCTACCATCTGAGCTGCCATCTGCGCCTTTGCCGGTGCCTGTCCAAGAGATGGATATCACACCAGATCATCCTCTTTATGAGATGTATCAAGCAATTGTTCCCCGATTCCAGGTTCAAAAGACCGTTTCGCATAGAGATCCTGTTTCTGAAAAAGCTAGTCTTCCTGAACAAGAGGAACTCGAGCCACCAGCAAAGAAGCAGAAGCAAAAAGTATCGCTTGTGGAGCTCAAGGAACTGGCTAAACGGCCCGAACTTATTGATTGGTACGATACAGATGCCAAGGACCCCACTTTACTGGTTTCACTGAAATGCGCTCCGGGGGTCGTCCAAGTTCCGGCCCATTGGCAGAACAAAAACGAGTACTTGAGAGGTCGAGGGTTCCGCCATCACTATGAATTGCCTGATTATATCAAAGATACGGGAATCTCTAGTCTTCGTGATGTCTTTGAAAGCGATCAGGACACACTTCGGCAGAAAACACGCGAACGAGTGCAGCCGAAACTAGGCAAGCTCGATGTGGATTATCGCAAGCTTTACGCGGCCTTCTTCAAGTTCCAAACCAAACCAAAACTGTTTCCAATCGGGCAAGTCTATCAAGAGGGAAGAGAAGTAGCTATGACTATGGAAGAGTTCCGGCCTGGAATGCTGTCTCAGCGATTGAGGGCTGCCTTGGGCCTAGGCAACACAGAGCAGCCGCCCTGGACAGACAGGTTCAGAGACCTTGGTCTGCCGCCGGCGTATCCTGGGCTACGTTTAGGAGACCATAAACCTGCTGCCAAGACTAAGGTTTGGGGCGAGATGGTCCTTGACGAGCCTGACTCTTCTGACGAGGAGGAGGAAGAAGACGAAGAGCTCTCAGAGAGTGGGGCCGAGACTCGTGAAGAGACTCAAGAGACTCAAGAGCCTCAAACAGGACCCCGAGACGAACCCCAACTCGAACCCCGAGTCGGACCAACGGAACCCCAAACGGAAGTCAAGTATGCAGAGTCCGACGAAGACGATGCTTCTGACAAACCTCTGTACAGGGAACTTAGTGAATCTACAACAGAAGGGGCATTGGGCCCGTCACGAAAGTATAATTTATAATGATTTTCATAGTAATGAGATTACTCCTTTTTGCGGCGATCGGCAATGGTCTGAGCAAGATCAAAATTCTGCAGCTTCTCGCCCAGCTCGTTGTTTTTGGCATTCTGCTGCCGCATCTCCTCGATTATCTCTGGGTCCAAGCTGCCCATCAACAAAGGCACCAGCATCACAAACACCAACGAGGCCACCGACATCAGCACCGTCGGCTGTCTTAGCATTCTCCATAAACTGAATGTAGGCCGCGGCACAATAGGCTTTAGGCGAATGTAGCCATCCAGATCCAGCGGGTAACTAAGTTCCGGTCCCAGGTCGTTGTAGACGTGGCCCAAAAGGACCTTGTTTGCAGTCAATTCGCCGTCGTGGATAACCAGCCGACATCTCCAATCGTATTGAATGGTAGGCGACTCCACATAAAGCAAGTACTTGCCGTCCTGGGCGCCTGTAAACGTGAAATTGCCCTGCAAACTCAAAGGCACCCGCACTGTGTTTAAGGTTTCAATATTCTGGAGATTCACGGTCGATCCTGCAATATCCTTGGTTTCAAGATCAGGAATATATCCTTTAATAGAGTAGCACAGCGCCGAGCCGACCATAAATAGCCACCACCACATCATGGTGTCTTGTATGTCTGCTCTAAGGTCAACTAAGCAGTTGGGCTCGGGACCAGCTTTCCAGCCATTTCTCAGCGCTCGGCAAATAAACTCGCCCATTACTTGTCCGCCGCCATTGATCCCGCTAGGCAAGGATTTCGATGATTTAGTATTCAACAGACCCTCCAGAAGCCCCAAATTGTCTCATTTCTTGGAAACATATGGCGAAAGTATTCTCAAAACCTCGCTCCTCCGCATGACCCTACATGGGCCGCCGGGAGCCATTCTGCACGCATCGAGAGATGTTTCGATTGTCAGTACCAATGCGTTTCTTCATCTCTTGGCTACAAAACTTGGCTATGTGTCTCTAGTCAGAGGAGACATTCTAGCAAAAACAGGCGGGGCGGACCTTTTGAGAAGATCCTCGGCGGGCTGGCTGAAGACAAGGGAATAGATGTAGCGCATGAATGGCTTGGCAAATTGATGCGGCCATTCCTCTAAGCCGTTTTCGCCAATCACCAATTGACAAACGAAGAGATCATTATTGCCGGTCTTTTGGACCCCATGGGCCGAATCTCATACCAGGACGCAAAAACGGCTCCTGGTCAGATCATGCTGCATCATGGAGGCGGTTCTGGGGTCGGTTCTGGAAAGAATAAGATTAAATACTCTATGCTGAAGGAATTACGAGCAAATGCGCCCCAATCCCAGAAAGCAGTGCTTCTATGTTTTGACGATAAGCCCTTGGCCTACGGAGCTGGGGTATCGTATGGAACGGCGCAACAGCAGGCGGCATCAAATGCTATTGATTCAATTCTCGCACAGCTACCCAGTCCATCAAACACTATCAAGTCTCTCTGAGCGCATCTGAGGGTCTCTTACCCTCTGCTCCCCTGCGGCATCAACCCACCCCCACCACAACCACGGCCACGACTCGTCACCACGTCAACCGGCTCTCACCACGACGCGTCACTGCATCAACGCACTGTCTACGGTAAGCTAGTTATTTTTAGTAGACTCTTGTGAAACATAACGTCAGGCTTGGATCGAACACTATCCAATCGCGCAACTTGCAATTCGCCGTAACGAAAGCCCCTCTATGTAAATAAAGGTGCTAGTGCAGTCATCTATGCTTGAGAAAAATAATTATCTATGCATGTTTTAGTCTATATCTAGCATGTATGCAGTCTTATCTCTAAGATATGCAAGCTGTGGGTATCCAATGGGCGTGCAAAGTCCGTAAAGCATGCTGCTCCAAACCTCTTTACAAAATCTATATCTCCAACTAAACTAATACCCAATCTATAACCGAATTTACCCCCAAATACTATATTTAGTGTGGCAATGTCTGGCTAGCTGCAGCATGCAGGAGAAAGGCGAAAATGGCCCTTGCCCCAAGACCAAGCCAAGGTAGCTTCAGGATCCTGCAGGGCCCGTGCTATCAGCAGAGTCTGTTGTCCAAACCCCTACCCCGCCCCATAACTAAGTGGTAACTATTTCCAAGCCAGTTTTCTCCATAGATGCTCGACCGCTTAAGCGTCGAGATCCTCCACAACCATGTTTTCACAAAGGTCAGTGGCGAGGATCTAATCAGTCTGGGCAAGACCAGCAAAAAACTACGCGCCAGCACGCTCACATGGCCTCATTGGCACGAGTTGACGCAAAACACATTTATCTGGGCAAACTTCCCCGAAAAGTTCCCCATCGAGATGTACCGGAGGACGTACGCGCGTCTTTCCAATTATCGACTTTTTTTTTGTGGCTCCTCGCTTCCCCTGCATGCGCAGGATGCCGCCAACCGGCCTGCATTTTGCATGGCCGAAAAACTGCAATGCGGAAATATCCGGGCAGGCAACCTAACCAAGGATGCTGCCTTTGTTCTTACTCCTACGGGCATCATTTATAGATGCAAGATCCCCCTTGGCTGGGTGCCCACTTATCGACTTATTTTGGACGAGCAGCAGATGCCGTTTTCTGGCCGCGGTGAAAAATGGAACAAAATGGAAGGCTGCGAAGACAGTATGGTTGCACGCGACGAGTCGGGCATGTTTTATTCCATTGGAAGTAACTCTAGCCACTGGCAGCTTCTGTCGCTGCCGCCGATTTCCTCGGAAATTAAGCACCCACTGATTGCCTGCAGCCTGGCCATGTATGCGGTTGCCCAGCCCGACGGCACGATCTGCATTCATCGGCGAAGCGAAAAGTATCCGCTCATGACTTTTGAGACCAATCTGGCTCCGGAAACGGACCGGATTATCTGCATGTCGGCATCGACGACCATCCAGGGCGATGCACATTTTCTCGTGTTTGGGCTGGAGTCAGGCGGGGCGTATATTGCGGCATTTTCTGCAGATACGTGGAAATGCATCCACTATGGGCCCGTTGCCGGCTTTAAAGAGAAACTGCAAAACACAAAACTTAAACAGGTCAGTGCTCGGGGCGACCGGGTACTGCTCCTTACCGAGCTGGGCCAGGTCTTTGACGGCCGCTTCTTGGAGCAATGCTACTCGCCCATTGAGGGAAAACTTGTTCCTGATCTCGAGAACGTGACCATGGTGGCGGCAGGCCGCACCCACAATACTGCTATGATCCGTGGTCACTTTGTTGCTTGGGGGAAACTGGATGTGCATGCCGGCGACTGCTGCGGTCTAGGCGACCCCGGCAATCCGTTCCATCCTCTCCACACTTATCGCCAAGACAATGGAATCATCTCCATCGACCATCCTTTGCTTGTGCGCACGCCTTATGTGCAGGGCATCGACTGTTGTCAAGACGGCACTCTACTGCTTTGTCTACCGCCTCTTAACCTTCTCTTAGCTGACAGTGCCAGTCCTCTTGGTTAGCCTTTGCCGAGCAGACCCGAGCCGAGCCGGCTGCGGCTGAAGAATCCGGTGCTAACCGGCTAGCTGGACTGCCCTCTATAGCCCTGTATTCTTCCTCTCTCTCTCTCGTGGTGAGCTCCAAAGTTAGCAGTACGTATGTTCGTTACAATTATATATTCTACGGCAAAAATGCGGTCGAGGACTTTGCCATGGTCGGAGACGAGCGAGCAATGGCGTTTGTAAAGTAAAAGTTGTCCACCGCCTTTTTCAACGGAACGTTGGACGAGGTGCCCTTGATGTTCTGCAGCTCCTTGGCGGCAAGATGGCTGAGGGTGGAGGGCTCCAAGGCGTCGTGCGACAGCAGGTTCGGCGACACCTCGGCCAGCCGTTCGCGCACCTCCACAATCGTCTCATAGGGCAGCGGGACGCCCAGCACGTCGCTGACGGCCTTGATGATCTTCCAGTCCTCGCGGGCAGCGCCGGGGGGTCCCACGGCCGCGCGCGTGATCTGCGCCCGGCCCTCTGTGTTGACAAATGTGGCCGCCTTCTCTGTGTATGCGGCACCGGGCAGAACCACGTCGGCCAGCGGAGCACCCACATCACCGTGGTGGCCCTGGTAGATCACAAACGCGTCCTTGGGCAGCTCTGCGGGCTTGACCTCGTCGGCGCCCAGCAAGTAAACGATCTTGGGGGTTGTGGAGGCGGCCTCCTCGGACGGCACCGAGAAGCCCACGTCGTAGGCACCGGCACGCGAAGCGGCGCGCTGCAAAACAGCAAGACCGTTCCAGGTGTCGTTGACGACGTTGTTGTTGGCGGCCGCAAACGAGCCAAGCGCCTTGTACACGCCGGCACTATCGGGGTTCTCGACCACCGACGAGCCCACAATGATCATGGGCCGCTTGGCCTTCTTGAGGGCCTCGCCAAACTCGCCGCTCAGCGCCTTGGACACGTCGCCGGTCTTGTCGCCCAGGAACTTGTAGTCGAACGTCGACTCGAACTCGGGGCCCACCAAGCCGATCTGCACGTCCTTGTGCAGCCAGTGCTTGCGGATCCGGCCGTTGAGCACCGCAGCCTCGGTGCGGGGATTGGTGCCCACCAGCAGAATCACGTCGGCCTCCTCAACGCCCTGGATGGTGGGGTTGAACAGGTAGTTGGCGCGCAGATCGACGCCGGGAACCAGCGGCTTGTCGCCGTTGGCAAAGTCGTGGGCCAGGTTCTCGCTACCCAGATTGTTGGTCAGGTCCTTGAGAGCCACGAGCGACTCTACATCTACGAGGTCTCCCACAACCGCCTTGAACTCGTGGCCCTGCGGCTGCAGCTCCTTGAACTTGGCCTGGATCACCAGCAGCACGTCCTCCCACGACGCCGTCTTGAACACGCCGTTCTCCTTGATCAGGGGCGCGGTAAGACGCTGCGTGTTGAGACCGTCCACGGAAAAGCGGGTCTTGTCGTCGATCCACTCCTCGTTGATGTCGTCGTTGAGGCGGGGTAGCACGCGCAGTACCGACTGGCCGCGGCTATCGACGCGGATATTGGCGCCAAGACCGTCCTGCACATCCACAGATTCGGTCTTTTTCAGCTCCCAGGGACGGGCTTTGAACGCGTAGGGCTTGTTGGTAAGAGCACCGACGGGGCACAGGTCAATGACGTTGCCCGAAAGTTCGGTCTGCAAGTTGCGCTCCAAATAAGTGCCAATCTGCATCTCATTACCGCGGCCGGTGGTACCGAGCTCGGGAGCGCCGGCCACGTCGTTGGCAAAGCGAACGCACCGAGTGCACTGGATGCAGCGGTTCATGCTGGTCTTGATGAGCGGACCAATGTCCTTGTCGGGCACGGCACGCTTACCGGCAATCTCGTGGAAGCGGCCACGGTCGCTGCCATACCGCAAGCTCTGGTCCTGAAGGTCGCACTCGCCACCCTGGTCACAAACGGGGCAGTCGAGCGGGTGGTTGGCAAGAATCATCTCGGTGACACCCTCGCGGGCCTTTTTCGTGCGCTCGGAATCGGTGTGAACAACCTGGCCCTCGGCCACGGGGAACGCGCAAGACGCCACAAGCTTGGGGGCTCTCTCTAAATCAACCAAACACATACGGCAGTTACCGGCAATAGCCAGTTTTTCGTGGTAACAGTAGCGAGGCACCTGGACGCCGGCTTTTTCAATGGCCTGGATCAGCGCCGAGCCGGCCTCAATAGAAACCTTGCGGCCGTCAACCGTCAAAGTGACCTCCTTGGCCCACGCCCGTGTACTTGAAAACGTGCGCAGCGTCTGCCGCGCGGCTAGTCTCGACCGGGCAAGCATGGTAGTCGAGTGGGTAATGGGAGATTAGGTGCTTATGATTGGTAGTTTAGGGAGGGTAAGCGTTGGCCAGGGGGGATGCTTGGGCTAAAGTCCCAACCACGCAAAATGTTTTGTCAATTGTTCATGGCCACTTTATTGTGGGACATTTTTGGTATCAAACAAAACTGTCCTCTATCTGTTGGTCTAGATTGAAAAATGCCCTAACTGGTGCCTCGGATTTGCTGAAGTTAGGCCCTTACCGGGGGTATAACATTTCCTTTTTATATTCTGTAGTGAAGTTTTTTCACAGCTTTAGATCCACCCATAGCACCCACTCACAGGCTTGCATTAAACTTGATGCTCGCTTGCCTATTCGCTAGCTCTCACTTGCTCTGGCACTCTACTCACTGGCACTCTACTCACTGGCACGACAAGGAAACCGGCAAAGGCTTCCCGGTCGATCGCGTCTCTGCTCGGGCGGGTGCCCTGCTCGGGTCTGCTCGATGAGGGTGTTTATTTTCTATTTATTTGTTTTTATTTAGCTGCATTTATTTTTAATTACGAAAGCCAGATGACAATTACCCCAGGTGATTGGCGCTCGCTATCTGGCGAACCATGCATAACAAAGTCACCATGCCGCTAACGGTATGCAACCATTGTGAGTGGTCAAAGTGATTTCGAAAAAGTTTCCATAAATAATCCCCCTTTTCCCCTTTTAAACACCAACCGAAAAAGATAATCCATCTTTATTCCAACTTTATCCCGACGTACCTGCGTCTCAAGGGAAATTTTTCAGTGGTGTAACATCACGTGCCATCCCCAATATATGGACCTGCAGCTAGAACCCTGCACTTTGTATGACTCTCACAGAGGTCGCGAATTCGCACCAAGCGGTGGAGTACGTTGCCTCGAGCGTTGCTAGTAACGTTTACGTGGTAGGCGACAAGCCCGCTCACTCCGGCTCCGCTACCATCACTGTTTTACCGGCATATGGCGACCCCATTGGCGATGTCGCTGCAGCTGTCCAGGATATCGACCAGCCCGTGGCTGTTTTGAGCTCCATTGACACTTTGTTCAATGGTCTCGGCCATTTCAACGCTATTGCCAACAAGCCTGTTGTTTTCCACGCCGAGGTTGGCTCGGATTACGGTCTCGTCTCGGCTCTGCGCCATGCAGGCTTTGTGTTCCTGCAATCCTTTGGTCCTGAGGACGCACAGGACATTGTGGTGGCTGCCCACCTCATTGCCCATCTGCTCGGCAAGCCTGTTGTTCATTTCTACGAGAACGTCGAGCGCACAACCCCGCTTCGGTGGTCGCCGGAAGAGATCGGCTCCGCCGTTGCCAATGCCGTCGTCCCCGCAGACACCGTGCAGGTTGCCGAGGAAGAGCAGAAGCAGGAGGCCAACGGCGAGGTCCCTGACGAGAGCTCGGTCGCCAAGCCGCCGTCGGTTGCCGACGCCGTTTCCAAGGCTCTGGGCATTGTTGGTCACTCTGCTTTTGAGTACCGCGGTGCCAAGGATGCCACCGAGGCCTTTGTGGTGCTGGGTTCCTCGGACGAGCTGAGCCAGGCTGTCGCCAAGAACGGCAAGGTTGGTCTGCTGTTTATCCGCGTTTACCAGCCCTTTTTGGCCGCGGAGCTTCTGGCCGCGCTGCCCAAGTCTGTGTCGCGCATTGCCCTGCTCGAGCAGATCGCCGAGCCGACAACTACCTGGCTGCCGCTTGTTCAGGATGTCCTGACTGCTCCTGCCGAGTCGCTGGCCGGTTTCAGTACCGTTGTTGCCTACCAGCTGGGTCTGCTGGACGCCGAGAGCGCCGAGACCACAGTCAAGAGCATTCTCGAGAACCTCAAGTCCGAGCAGCCCAAGCAGGGTCTGCTTGTGGGCGCCAAGATCGAGCCTACCAAGCAGGAGGTGGATCTGGTGCATGCCGAGAAGGCCATCGAGAGCGAGTCGGCATACCTCAAGGTGCTGCGCCAGCTGTTCCCTGCCCTGGATCTGCTCAACTCCAGCGACCAGGCCACTGCTGGTCTCGCCACTGTCCCCGAGTACGGCTTCGGTGCCTTTTTGGCCCAGGCCCGCGCCCGCGACGCCGAGCTGCGCATTGTGCAGGACAACGTCAAGGCCAACAAGTACGACGTCAAGCTCGCATCGCTGCTGTCCAAGTGGCTGGTGGGTGACCACTCTGCCGAGCTGGGCGAGGAGATCCAGATTCTTATTGGCGAAACCAAAGCAGACATTAACAAGGACCTGTTCAAGGCGCACATTCCCTGGCTCATTGGCTCGGACGCATGGGCCTACGACCTGGGTGCGTCGGGCGTGCACCACGTGCTTGCTTCGGGCAAGAACGTCAACATGCTCGTTATTGACTCCAAGCCCCAGTCGGCGGTGTCCAACAGCCGCCAGCGCAAGAAGGACATTGGTCTCTACGCCATGAGCTTTGGCGACGTCTACGTTGCCTCGGTTGCCGTCTACTCTTCCTACACCCAGCTGCTGCAGGCGTTCCTGGAGGCTGCTGCCTTTGACGGTCCTTCGGTTGTGGTTGCGTACCTGCCTTACGAGGGCTCCAACGACGCTCTCAAGGTGCTTCAGGAAACCAAGAAGGCCGTCGACACCGGTTACTGGCCTCTGTACCGCTACAATCCTGCCAACGAGAAGCAGGGCAAAGAGGTCTTCACCCTTGACTCGTACACAATCCGCAAGTCGCTGCAGGCGTTCTTGGACCGCGAAAACAAACTTACTCTGCTGAGTGCCAAGACCCCTCGTCTGGCTCGCGACCTGACCTCGTCGTACGGTGCCGTCGTCCGCCGCAAGCAGCTGTCGAGCGCCCGCGACGCCTATGCCAAGCTGCTGGAGGGTCTTAGCGGACCTCCTCTGCTGGTGCTGTTCGCTTCCGACGGTGGCCAGGCCGAGAACGTGGCTCGCCGCCTGGCTCGCCGCGCCAAGGGCCGCGGTCTCAAGGCCACTGCTGCTGCCTTTGACGACGTCGAGGCCGACGATCTCGCCAAGGAGCAGAACGTCATCTTTGTCACATCCACTGCCGGCCAGGGTGAGCTGCCTCAGAACGGCCGCAACCTGTGGGAGCAGCTCAAGGGCGGCGACTTTGACCTCTCGGGCGTTAAGATCGGTGTCTTTGGTATGGGTGATAGCCAGTACTGGCCCCGCAAGCAGGACAAGCACTACTACAACAAGCCTTCGCACGACCTGTGGGCTCGCGTTAAGCTTCTGGGTGCCCAGGAGCTCGTGGAGCTCGGCCAGGGTGATGACCAGGACGCTGATGGCTGGTCGACCGGCTATAATGCGTGGGAGCCGCTTGTGTGGGAGGCTCTGGGTGTTTCCGGCGTTGCTGGTGCCGATGAGCCGCCGCCCCGCACCAACGAGGACATCAAGATCGAGTCCAACTTCCTGCGCGGTGGTATTGCCGAGGGCCTCAAGGACCTCTCGACCGGCGCCATTTCTGCCGACGACCAGCAGCTCACCAAGTTCCACGGTATCTACATGCAGGATGACCGTGATGTTCGTGACGAGCGCAAGGCCGAGGGCTTGGAGCCCGCCTACTCGTTCATGGTGCGCGTTCGTTTGCCTGGCTGCGTGGCTACTCCTGAGCAGTGGCTGCGCATTGACGAGCTTTCGGACCGCCGTGGTAACGGCACTTTCAAGATCACCACGCGTGGTACTTTCCAGCTGCACGGTGTGATCAAGGAGAACCTGAAGCCCGCCATCCGCGGCATGAACGCTGTTCTTATGGACACTGTGGCTGCGTGCGGTGATGTGGACCGTAACGTTGTTGCGGCTGCTTTGCCGCAGAACGCCGCCGTGCACCGTCAAGTGTACGAGGTGTGCGACTCCATTTCCGAGCACCTGCTGCCCCGCACCACCGCCTACTACGAGATCTGGCTCGAGGGCCAGGACGAGGGCGATGGCCCCGGCTATGCCGAGGCGTGGGATAACCGCAAGGCCGGCTGCACCAAGATCACCAAGAAGGAGCTGGTCAGCAAGTCTGCGATCGAGGATGTCGAGCCGCTGTACACTCCCGTGTACTTGCCTCGTAAGTTCAAGATCAATGTGGCTGTTCCTCCTTACAACGACGTTGATGTGTACGGCCACGACATTGGTCTGATTGCCATTGTCGAGAACGACAAGGACGTTGTTGGCTTCAACGTGCTGGTTGGCGGTGGTATGGGTACTACCCACAACAATAAAAAGACTTATCCCCGTACCGGTTCGCTGATTGGCTTTGCCCCCAAGGACAAGATCAACGATGTGTGCGAAAAGGTCATGCTGGTGCAGCGCGACAACGGTGACCGCACAAACCGTAAGCATGCTCGTCTCAAGTATACGGTGGACGACATGACTGTGCCGGGCTTCAAGGCCGCCGTCGAGGAGTACCTCGGCTACGCGCTGGAGGAGCCGCGCGAGCACCCTGCGTTCAAGACCAACGTCGACACTTACGGCTGGGTCCGCGACGAGGAAGGCTTCAACCACTTTACGACGTTTGTGGAGAACGGCCGTGTCGAGGACTCGCCCGAGCTGCAGTTCCGCACCGGTTTCCGCGCCATCGCCAACTACATCCAGGGCTCCAAGGGTGAGTTCCGTCTGACGGCCAACCAGCACATTCTGGTGTCCAACATCAGCGACGCGCAGCTGCCCAAGGTCAAGGAGCTGCTGGCCAAGTACAAGCTCGACAACGTCACGTTCTCGGGCCTGCGCCTGTCGTCGGCCGCCTGTGTGGCCTTCCCCACCTGCGGTCTGGCCATGGCCGAGAGTGAGCGGTACCTGCCCAAGCTGGTCGACAAGCTCGAGCTGGCCCTGGAGGAGTACGGTCTGCGCCACGACTCGGTTGTCATGCGTATGACCGGCTGCCCCAACGGCTGCGCGCGTCCGTGGTTGGCCGAGGTTGCTCTTGTGGGCAAGGCCTACGGCGCCTACAACCTGATGCTGGGCGGTGGCCACGTTGGCCAGCGTCTCAACAAGTTGTACCGGTCGTCACTCAAGGAGGAGGAGATCCTCGACACACTCAAGCCCATGTTCAAGCAATGGTCGCTGGAGCGTACCGAGGGCGAGCCTTTCGGCGACTTTGTGGTCCGCAAGGGAATCATCTCTGCCGTTCGCGAAGGCAAGGACTGGTGGGAAAACGTCGAGCCTGGTCTCGAGTAGAGAGCAGTAGGATAGTAAATAGGATAATGCGTTACTTTGTATGTTACTTTGTGCGAGTTTACAACTACGCTGGCGCTTTGCGGGGGAATCCCCCGCACCCCCTGGCCGCCTTCGGCGGAGGCAGGGCCAACATAGCCCATTGGCAGCTTGAAATGAGTTAAAGATTGAATTATGATCCGGAAAACCGGCTATAGTACATTATTGGACCTTTTTCGGTTCTGGCGGCTCGCTCCATAGATACAAAAAGAGCATCCAGAACGCAAAGAAATTCACCAAATGATGCATCATGAACGCATGCATCACGCCGTAAAACAGCGTATAGTACACCATATACACGATCGCCAGATACGTCAGCCCGCGCAGCCACCTTGAGTCGCACGGCGGCGGGATCGGGCTCGGCTGCTTGGACAGGAAAAACACCAAAGCCACGATGGGCGCTGCCGATGAGATGTTTCGGTAGGTGGAAAACGCCAGCGTCCATTCAAAATTGAGATTATGCATCCACACCGCCACGATCGGCGCGTCCGTCACCGACGTCCAAAGCAGCACCATCACAAACGTGTACTGCCACGACACGGGGTCGGTGGTCTTGAGCGCCAGCCACACCAGAGAGGCTAGAAACACGACTTGATAGGGAATGAAAAACAAGGCCGCCAGCCACAGCACATTGCCGGCAATATAGGCCATGAAATGATGGCGCAAGGCCTGGGGAAGCTGCGGCGATTGGCTGTAACTTGGCAGGTACTTGGATTGCACAAAGCCATTGCAACGGACCAGCGTCGACAGAACCTTGTGTACCACATACACCAGTGCGGTGGATATGAGCAGCAGCAGAGGCGCCAAAAAGAAGAGGTTGGGGTCATCCACACCCACTAGCATATCATGAATATCAAAGTTGCCGAGAGCTGGCGATAGCAGCGCGGCCATATTCAGGCTCTCGCTCGGGATCTGCAGTCGCCGAACAAGGTCTCTAGGAAGCTTGAAGCATAATAGCAAATGGGCCACCATCAAAAATTTAGCGGCATCGCCAAGGTACTGGGAGGTGAAGGTGTCCAGGGCCTTGTCAAAGGAAAAGTAGTCGTGGTTATAAAAGCCTCTGAGTTGGATCAAAAAGCATGCAAGCGTGACTGCCAGCGGGAAAGAAGCGCCCACAGTGCGGTAGCTCGTGGCCACATTGGCGAGACTGGCCCACCAATCAATCGAGATCTTTGCGATATAACTGGGGCCGTTGTCGGTCAAAAGCGGCGCAATGACTTGCACGTGCAGGTTGCGAGGCACAGAGGTATCAAAGGGAGTATAAGGAGAGGCGGAATACCAAATCGTGCGCGCCGAGTCCCCCTGGTGCCAACGCGACTCCTTAGGAGTCCAATGCCGAATAGACAACGGCACATCGGCCGAATCGGCATTGGTTTGCGGGCGCAGTGACACGACCTTGACATTGAGAGTAATCAGGCTCGACTTCACGCCCTGCAAATCGATGTCGGTCCACCGATTGAATACAGGCACAGTAACACCCCAAATATACTTTAAAAGGCCAGACTTTATCGTCTGGAAATCAACAGGCATATGAAGGCCAATGGGCAGTTTATCGCCCTGCTGGCCCACATAAAGGTTTCCCATTGGCGAGGGACTGCCGAACCCGTCATTTTCGCGCCAGATGATAGTGGCGTTGGCCGGCAGCGCGTCCAGCGGCGACTTGTAGATGCTGTTGAGGGTTGCCATACGCTCCTTGAGAGGAAGCGTTCGCGACGGGCTTGTAGGGTCACTGATTGCAAATAGCGACTCAACGATGACCTGCCGCAGCTCAAAACACCACACAATCGCCAAGTGGTCGATGCCTCGCCAGACACTCGGGATCGCATAAGTGTATGCGGCCAGAGCATGATCTGCAGGAGCGATCGAGTCTACGAGCGTATAATCGGCAGGAATCATATGATCGGTATGACCTCCTGAAATAGAAATCAACGAAAGATCCTTGAGAGGGTTGAGATGCTCGGCAGCGCTTTCATTGGTATGGGTGTATGAAGTGCGCCAGTACTGGTTTACTCTATCGTAAACGCCAGTGACTTCCCAATCAAATGTCAATGGAGGCACCAAATGAGGCGTACTTAGCGTCAAGATGGTGTTGACGCTATTGGGAAGGTAATTATCCAGGGTCACGAGAGTCCGGGCCACAATGCCGCCCATTGAGTGGCTGACGATAATCACCGAGGTGGGTGGGGTCTCGAATTTGGGGTCCGATGCATAAAGCGACAGAATATGAAAGATTGCATCATTGACATACTCTGCCTCATCCACCAGGGTCTTGCCATGCATGGCCGACAAGTCTTCTGAAAAGTGGATGAGGAAAAAATCAAACTCCGTGGCCTTGTGCTCGTCTTTGGCCATATTCGCGGCCAGAGCCGCAATGGATCTGCCCTGCGAATACGAGCCCGCGTTTCCAGGAATAAATAGCACGGGCGTGCCGCCTAGTGCTTCCGGACCATCATAGTGCCGAGACACGCCTCCTTCACGGTATAAATAAGTATGGTAGCGAGTGCTCACTTTGCTGGACGGGCTTGTGAACTCGATTGGATAAAACACAGGCCGTGAATAGGACATTGAGCATGTATTTGGCTCTGAATTCGTGGAGAAGAAGGACAGGGCCGTCATGACCAGCAACAGAATGCCTGAAACCACAGGTATCCCCATCATGGCGGTAATCTATTGCGCTTCAAAACCTAAGATGGATCGGCAGGGTCTGGCTAGGAAAAAGGCTGGTGGATACTCTTTTCCACTGTCCAGCTTGGAGACCCTGATTCGAAAAGGAGGCTGGTTTTAATGCTTCCTACCCTACTTGCCCTGGGAGCTTCTGTGCGTGGGTGTGCTTAGTGTGTGCCGGCCCTTGAGTCTGGACCAAATTGGTAAGGCCAGTTTTGCCGGGGTGAAAGCCTGAAGCCCGCTTCGTAAGCGAATTTTTCACAAAGCACTTGATGTCGAAATACATCGGCAAGACCGCCTTGGGCTTTGCCCGCACATGGCATCACGTTGATGTGGCCAAAGACCCTCGTCCGCTCGGTCGTTTGGCAACTTCCATTGCCACGGCCCTTATTGGCAAGCACAAGCCCGTTTGGTTCCCCGGTTCCGACAGTGGTGACTATGTCGTTGTTACCAACTGCCAGCATATCTATACTACCGGTAAGAAGGATCAATACAAGCTTTACCGTCGGCATAGCGGCCGGCCCGGTAATCTTCACGAGGTCACTCTTGGAGACCTTAAAAACAGAAAGGGTGGAGGAGAGCTGCTCAAGCGCGCTGTTTCCGGCATGTTGCCCAAGAACCAGCTTCGGCAGGCTCGTCTGGACCGGCTCAAGGTTATTGAGGATAGCAACAACCCGTGGGCTGCTAATATCAATGCTTTTCATGACGATGCTGTCAAGCAAGAATAGCTGTGACTTTAAATTGTATATAACTTATGTGTAAGTATCCTCTGAGAGACATGTCAATGGAGAGGTACGCTGGGGGTCCTGAGTGGGAGACCTGTGTTGACCGGGCATTAGAGAGGGCAGTAGAAAGGGTAGTAGAAAGGCCAGAAGAGAGGCACTGTATGAGGAGATTCTGTGGTAAAGGGATCACTTTGGAGCAATAGTTTTGCGCAGGAGAATACGTTCGCGCACCAAAGCAGAGGCGGCCGAGGATTTCGCTTGCAGATCCGCAATGCGCGAGTCTATGATCTGGTTGACTTTGGCAATGGCAGCCTCTTTTTCCTGCTCAGTTAAAGGAGCGCTCATGTTTGTTTACACAAGCACCCGCGACGCAGGCTAGGTAATGGGCCGGGGAGATCACCGCCAGCATCTTGACTAATGGTGTTGGAGGCGACCATGATTGTGCTCGATTCGAGCGACTATATGCGCAACGGCGACTATCTGCCTACTCGATTTGATGCGCAGATTGAGACCGCCAATGTTATCTTTAGTGCCAAAACCAGGGCCAATCCCGAGTCCACCGTCGGCATCATGTCGATGAGTGGCGATGTCAAGACCACGTTTGTGACGGACATTGGCAAGTTTCTGGCCGGCATTCGCGATATGAAGATCACCGGCACGCCTCGGTTTGCGGCCAGCATCCAGGTTGCCGCGCTGGCCTTAAAGCACCGCCAGAATAAGAACCAACGACAGCGGATCATTGTGTTTGTGGGCTCGCCCATCCAGGACGACGAGCGGGCGCTGGTCCAGCTGGCGAAAAAGATGAAGAAGATCAATATTGCAGTAGACATTGTTTCGTTTGGCCAAGAAGCCGACAACGAGGCGAAGCTGCAACGGTTCTTGGACACCGTCAACTCCAACTTCAATAGCCATCTTGTGACGGTGCCGCCAGGCGCCCATCTGCTCTCGGATATTGTTCGCCAGAGCCCGATCTTACGCGACGGCGACTCTGGCTTTGGCGGGTTTGAGGAGGACGCATTTGGCGGCGATCTGGGCGACGATCCCGAGCTGGCGCTGGCGCTGCGGTTGTCTCTGGAGGAGGAGCAGCGTCGTCAAGCAACCACTGCCGACGCTCCTGCGGAGCCCGCTGAGGCTGCTCCTTCTGCTGAGGCTGCCCCTACCACAGAGGCTGCTGCTGCTGAGGCTGCTGCTGCTGAGACCGAGCCCAAGGAAAACGAAAACAGTGCTGGCACTGACGAGATGGATGTTGATAAAAATTAGATCTATAGCTATTGTATCTACACTTTCTGGTATGCTTGTTTGTTTTACGTCCTGCTCTCCTGTGCTCAATCCTGTGCTCAATCTGCGCTCAGTCTGTGCTCAATCTGTGCCAAGGACCCTCAAGTAATGCCGGTCTCACCCGGTGGATCTTCAACAAGAACATCAGCCCCAGCAACAAATATCCAAATCACAATCACCCAAGTTCAATCCCCGAGATCCAAGCCTCTAGATCCAACAGTCTAATCATATAGCCCAGCTAGCAATCCCCTCAAGCTTATCACTTGTTGACCCCACCGCACTCAACCAAGGCTCGGGCAAGGGTCACCCCACTTCTGAGGACCCATTATTGATACCTGGGAGCGCAGTTAAAGATCAGGCCCCAACCCGCATCTGACCACCTCATTCCGCAGGAAAATGGCGCCAATTGAAAAGAAACCCGTGAATTTCAGCAACATTCTGCTGGGTGCAGGCCTCAATTTGTTCGAAGTGACGACCCTGGGCCAGCCGTTCGAGGTTATCAAAACAACCATGGCCGCCAATCGCGGCGATACCTTTGCCCAGTCCATCTCTCGCATCTGGTCGCGAGGCGGTGTGTTTGGCTTCTGGCAAGGTCTGATTCCTTGGGCGTGGATCGAAGCCTCCACAAAGGGCGCCGTTCTTCTGTTTGTGTCTTCAGAGACCGAATTCTACGCTAAATCCGCTGGCGCAAACAACTTTGGGGCTGGAATTGCCGGCGGCATGCTGGGAGGTATTGCCCAAGCCTACCTGAGCGTGGGATTCTGCACGTGCATGAAAACCGTGGAAATCACTCGCCACAAGCAGGCGGCCGTGGGTGTCAAGCCGCCGTCCACGTTTGCCGTATTCATGGATATTTACCGCAAAGAAGGTATCCGCGGCATCAACAAGGGTGTCAATGCGGTTGCCGTCCGCCAATGCACCAACTGGGGATCCCGCTTCGGCTTGTCTCGGCTGGCCGAGGACTGGATCCGCAAGGCTACTGGCAAAAAGGACGATCAATCGTTGAGTGCCTGGGAAAAAATCGGTGCGTCTGCTATTGGTGGTGGTCTTTCTACTTGGAATCAGCCCATCGAGGTGGCTCGCATCGAGATGCAGTCGAAGACCGAAGACCCCAACCGGCCCAAGAAGCTCACCACCAGCTCTGCCATCAAATACATCTACTCGCAGAATGGCCTCAAGGGCCTGTATCGCGGAGTCACCCCGCGCATCGGACTCGGCATCTGGCAGACGGTATGCATGGTGGGGCTAGGCGACATAGCCAAGCAATGGGTTGCCAAGGTGACGGGCCAGACTGCTTCTGGCCATTAACTGCCTCTATTAATGACTGCCGCAAGCGCACGACCCAGAGGAATTATAGAGTTCACATGGAATAATACATGTCATTATAGAATTTAATTTACTGTTGAAAGTGGGTACTTGGTGGGTTGAAGCAGGTACTTGTGTGTAAGTGTTTGTGTTTGTACCGGTTGGGAGTGCTGGAAGAGAGGAGAGAGACTACTGAGGCAAGGCAGAAGCTTGACGGGAACTTGCCTTGGACCCAAACCGGTCGTAGATATAGAGCCCCAGAAAAGTGATGGCAATGCCCCAGCCCTGCTGAGGCGTGACGTGCTGGCCAAAGTAAACAATCGCAAAAGTAATGACCACAATGCGTTTAAGAAGCGATGCAATCGAATACGACACCGGCGAGATGGAGCCCAGCACCAAAAAGGAGAGCATGTTTTGGCAGAAATGGGACGCGCCGTTGAGGGTGAACAAAATAAACAAATCAAAGCCGCTGCCAATCACCTCCACGCCCGAAGTGGTCATCTTCCATCCATCGGTAACCAGCCAGATCGGGAAGGTGCCCACAAATGCAAACGCAGCACACCAGCACAGAATCGTGAGCTTGTCGAGCTTTTTGGTGGAGGTCTGGCCGGGCATGGTGCCGTAGGTGAGCAGGCCCTTGGAATAGATATTCTGCGAAACGAAAACCAGCGTCGAGAACAATGCAAAGATAATCGCCAGGGGCCGCGCTCGGAACTGCGCGCTGCAGGTCATGATCACGCCTACTGTCAATGGAATCAGCGACACATATGTGCTGCGGTTGTAGCTCATGCCCAGCAAAAACGTGTACGCTCCGACCGTAAACAGCGGCGACAATGATTTGATGGCATGCAGCATGGATACAGGAATCTCGGACATGGCCGAGTAGCTGAGAATATGGCCCACGAGCTGGAATGCAGCCATGGGGCCCGTGCTTCTCAACACAAACTTGCACGGGCCTTGCATGCCGCCGGGGTTAATGGTATTAACGGGGAATGCATCGATGATGTGAGGCACTTGCTGGGCTGCAAACGACATGAGCATGGAAAAAACCACAGCATACAGGAACTGGATCATCGTCAAGGTGACGGGGTATTCGAACCGGTTGAGAATCGACTTTGCAATCGTGTTGGAGAACGCACTGGTCATGTACCATGCTAAACATAGCACCACCAGAGGAATACTAATAGGAGGAGCGAGGTTCTTGACTGCTTCTTGCGTTTGTTCACTAAAAGACTTTGTCCTTTCTCGGGGAGGGGACATGTGTCGCATTTGAGTCTGGCCGTAGTAGGGAGTAGGCTCCTTTTCGCTAGGAGCCGGCGACGGCGACGGTTCAAACGGAGGAAACTGCATCACATTCTCTGTTTCTCGGCGATGCAATTCCGCCTGGCGGGCAGCGACTTGTGCCATTTGTCAGGGTGCAGGTGGACGTGACGCTTGGCCAAACCGATATATATCTCGCCGGGGATATACTTTCCCTACCCGTAAAAGATTTGTTTTTTCCGGAAATGGTTAAACAATTATAAGACATGGATTTTATTTAAGGATACAGATAATTTTTGCTCGACTACAGGGATAAAAATACACCAAATAGAGGTACATTGGCGAGGTACCATCAAACAAGCCCCTGCCCAGTTTTCTATTTCGGGAATGTTGGCTTTTTCAGCCCGCGCGTCAGCCCCTTACGGACCGCTGGTCCGCACCGCCCGTAAGCACCGACGGCCAGCACCGCCCGTCAGCACCGCCTGCTAGTTTGTCAGCACCGTCTGCTAGCTTGTCAGCGCCGCCCGCCCGCCCGTCTGTGTCAGCGATAGCACCCCTTTAGCTGCTTCCCAAGGCGCCCCAGCACCGTCAGCAGTTTATCACCGAAAATCACCGCCAGTTCCCACCTTCTGACAAATGTCGCTCGAGGAAGATCCCTACGCCTACGAAGAGGATACCGAGATCACCAGCGAAGACTGCTGGACCGTGATCACATCCTTCTTCAACGAGAAGGGCCTTGTCTCGCAGCAGCTGGACTCGTTCGATGAGTTCATCGAAACCTCCATCCAGGAGCTGGTCTGGGAGGACAAGCACTTGATTCTCGACCAGCCCGCCCAGTATACCACGCCCGACGACAACGTATCCAAGCGGTACGAGATCACGTTTGGTAAAATCTATTTGTCGCGGCCAACTATGACCGAGGCAGACGGCTCGACCCACCCCATGTTCCCCCAGGAAGCCCGCAGCAGAAACCTCACATACTCGTCGCCACTGTACGTGGATATGCGCAAACGCGTCATGTACAGCCGCAAGACGGACCCCGAGGCCGAGCCCGACTGGCAGCCGGACCCTCATGAGCCGGAGGAGCCCATCTCCAAGGTGTATATTGGCAAGGTTCCCATCATGATCCGCTCCAAGTTCTGTATGCTGCGGAACCTGCGCGAGGAGGACTTTTACGACCTGAACGAGTGTCCGTACGACCAGGGCGGATACTTTGTGATCAACGGTTCTGAGAAGGTGCTGATTGCCCAGGAGCGCTCGGCAGCCAACATTGTGCAGGTCTTCAAGAAACCGGCCAACTCGCCCGTGTCGCACGTTGCCGAGATCCGCTCGGCTATTGAAAAGGGCTCGCGGCTCATTTCCACGCTGCAGATCAAGCTGTTTGCCAAGGACAAGACCATCAAGGCCGCGCTGCCGTACGTCAAGTCCGATATCCCTATCGTGCTCGTGTTTCGGGCGCTTGGTGTGGTTCCCGATGGCGATATTCTCGAGCATATCTGCTATGATCAAAACGATTGGCAAATGCTCGAGGCCCTCAAACCCTGTATCGAGGAGGGCTTTTTCGTCCAGGACCGCCAGGTTGCCTTGGATTACATTGGCCGCCGTGGTTCGGTGACGGGCATCAACCGTGAAAAACGTATTCGCTATGCCCGCGATATCTTGCAAAAGGAACTTCTGCCGCACATTACCCAGCAGGAAGGTTACGAGACCCGCAAGGCGTTCTTTTTGGGCTATATGGTGCACCGGCTGCTGCTGGTGTCTCTGGACCGCCGCGACCAGGATGATCGCGATCATTTTGGCAAAAAGCGGCTGGATCTGGCAGGCCCGCTGCTGGCCAACCTGTTCCGCATGCTGTTCCGCAAACTCACTAGGGATATCTTCCGGTACATGCAAAAATGTGTTGAGACCAACAAAGAGTTTAATTTGACGCTGGCTGTCAAGTCCAACACCATCACCAACGGCCTCAAGTACTCGCTGGCCACCGGTAACTGGGGTGACCAGAAACGCGCCATGTCGACTCGCGCAGGTGTGTCGCAGGTGCTGAACCGCTACACGTTCTCGTCGACGCTGTCGCATTTGCGGCGCACAAACACGCCCATTGGCAAGGACGGCAAGATCGCAAAGCCCCGCCAGCTGCACAACACCCACTGGGGTCTTGTGTGCCCGGCTGAGACGCCCGAGGGCCAGGCGTGTGGTCTTGTCAAGAACCTGTCGCTGATGACGTGCATTTCCGTGGGTTCGCCGTCGGACCCGATTATTTACTTTTTGGAAGAGTGGGGCATGGAGCCGCTGGAGGATTTCGTGCCGCACGCCTCGTCCAATGCCACACGCGTGTTTGTTAATGGTGTGTGGATTGGTGTGCATCGCGAGCCCACGTTGCTGGCCGAGACCATGCGCAATCTGCGCCGCAAGGGCGACATTTCTCCGGAAATCACCATTGTGCGGGACATCCGTGAAAAGGAGTTCAAGATTTTCACCGATGCCGGCCGCGTGTACCGTCCGTTGTTTGTGGTGGAAAACGATCCTAATAGCCCCCACAACGGCGAGCTCAAGCTGCAAAAGGACCACATCTACCGGTTGATCAACACCGAGGAGAACGACGTGCAGCCGTCGAGCCCCGACTACTTTGGCTGGTCGTCGCTGGTGGCCAATGGCGTTGTCGAGTACATCGACGCCGAGGAGGAGGAGACCATCATGATTGGCATGTCTCCCGAGGATCTGGAGCTCAGTCGCCAGGCCCAGGCCGGCGTCAAGGTCGAGGAGAATGCCCTGGAAATGGATCCTGCTCGCCGCATCAAAGCAACTTCCTCGGACTTCTCGCAGACCTGGACGCATTGCGAGATCCATCCCAGTATGATTCTCGGTATCTGTGCGTCGATCATTCCCTTCCCGGACCACAACCAGTCGCCTCGTAACACCTACCAGTCGGCCATGGGTAAGCAGGCCATGGGCGTGTTTTTGACCAACTACAGCGTGCGCATGGACACCATGGCCAACATTCTGTACTACCCGCAGAAGCCTCTGGCCACCACGCGGTCCATGGAGTACCTGAAATTCCGCGAGCTGCCGGCCGGTCAGAATGCCATTGTGGCCATTCTCTGTTACTCGGGTTACAACCAGGAAGATTCCATGATCATGAACCAGTCGTCGATTGACCGTGGCTTGTTCCGCTCGCTGTTTTTCCGCTCCTACATGGACCAGGAGCGGCGCATCGGTATGTCGGTTGTTGAGGAGTTTGAAAAGCCCACGCGGGCCGACACGCTTCGTCTCAAGCACGGCACCTACGACAAGCTGGACGAGGATGGACTGATTATTCCCGGCGTGCGTGTCAGTGGTGAGGATATCATCATTGGCAAAACCGCGCCCATTCCTCCGGACAACGAGGAGCTGGGCCAGCGCACGAAATTCCACACCAAACGCGACGCCTCGACGCCGCTGCGGTCCACCGAGTCGGGTATTGTGGACCAGGTGCTGCTTACCACGAACCAGGAAGGTCTGCGGTTCGTCAAGGTGCGCATGCGGACCACCAAGGTGCCGCAGATTGGCGACAAGTTTGCGTCGCGCCACGGTCAAAAGGGTACCATTGGTATCACGTACCGCCACGAGGACATGCCGTTCACTGCCGAGGGACTTGTGCCCGATCTTATTATCAACCCGCACGCCATTCCCTCGCGTATGACGGTCGCCCATTTGATCGAGTGTTTGCTGTCCAAGGTGTCGTCGCTGTCTGGTCTTGAAGGCGATGCCACACCCTTCACTGATGTCACTGTCGATGCTGTGTCGAAGCTGCTGCGCGAGCACGGCTACCAATCGCGTGGCTTCGAGGTCATGTACAACGGCCACACCGGCCGCAAGCTGGTGGCTCAGGTGTTCTTCGGACCCACCTACTACCAGCGGCTGCGGCACATGGTCGACGACAAGATCCATGCGCGTGCCCGTGGTCCTGTACAGATTCTGACCCGGCAGCCCGTGGAGGGTCGTTCGCGTGACGGTGGTCTCCGTTTCGGTGAGATGGAGCGTGATTGTATGATTGCGCACGGTGCGGCTGCGTTTATGAAGGAGCGTCTGATGGAGGCGTCCGACGCGTTCCGCGTGCACGTCTGCGGCGTCTGTGGTCTCATGACGGTGATTGCGAACCTGAAAAAGGTCCAGTACGAGTGCCGCTCGTGCCAAAACAAAACAAAGATCTACCAGGTGCATGTGCCCTATGCGGCCAAGCTGCTGTTCCAGGAGCTGATGGCCATGAACATTGCGCCGCGCATGTACACTGATCGGTCTGGCTATTCTGTGCGGACATAAAATAAATCAATAGAAGGTGAATTTGACGGTATTATGTGTTTTGTTGTGTGTTTTCTGTTTTGTTATGTGTTTTTGTGTTATGCATGTTGGTTAGGTGGTATACGCCGAGCTCCTCAGCAACAGCAACCAACACCAGTAACAACTACAATTACAACAACAATAACAATAACAATAGAAACTACAATAACAATAACAATAACAACTGCAATAACAATAATTACAATGACAATAACTACTACAACAACTGCGGTGACCATACCACAACTGCAGCGACAAGAACAACAGCACAGGAAAAGATTAATATTGAATAGGGTAACTTACAGAAACGAAAAAGAACAGGGACAACGACTAGAGGAAATAGGGATGGTCGACCGCACGCTTGGCGCTGATCCGCGCGCTCGGGTCATAGGTAATAAGTTGGCTCAGAAGATCCCGCCCAAACTCGTCCAGATCAGGCACCGCCTTTTCTAAACTCTTGCGGGCCCATTGCGGGAATGTGTTCTTGTAGTCGGGCAGCGTCGATACGCCGGGCCAGACCGTCTCATTGGGCGTGCCAAGCAACCGGAAGATCTTGAAGATCTCGTCGATCTCACTGTCGCCCGGGAACAACGGCTTGCGAGTGCACATCTCGGCAAAAATACAGCCAATGCTCCACATATCCACGCCCGTAGCATACTGGCGCGCGCCAAGCAGAATCTCCGGCGCCCGGTACCACAGCGTAACCACCTCGTGGGTGTAGGTACGCAGGGGGACGCCGAAAGCGCGGGCGAGGCCAAAGTCCGCCAGCTTCAAATTACCATCCTTATCGATGAGCAGGTTCTGGGGCTTCAAGTCGCGGTGCAAAATGCGGTGCGAGTGGCAGTAGCGGGTGCCTTTAACCAGCTGCAGCATAAACTTTTTCACCATATCGGCGCCAAGGCCCTCGCTGCGAGGGATGCTTTCCATGTACTTTTTGAGATCCAGGTCCAGGAATTCAAACACAAGATAAAGTTTGTGGCTATCTGAGTGCACAATGTTGTACAGCGACACAATATAGGGATCCCGCATCTCCTTGAGCAGCGAAATCTCCCGGATGGCTGTCGACGGAACGCCCTCGTCCTCGGCCTCCAGCCGGATTTTTTTCAGCGCTACAATGCGGTTCGAGTTGAGAATATCCTCGGCCTTGTACACAACGCCGTAGGTGCCTTCGCCTACCTTTTCCAGGCGTCGAAAGTCGCTCAGCTCCACCATGTTTACGCTTTGTAACAATGACGCGTTGCCCGGGAGGTAATAATATAATACCCGGCAGTTATTAACCCGGCAGGCAGGTGCTCCTTTCAAGCTATACAGCAACATTATTTATTTACAGGGATTAGGCGATCGAAGTTTGCAGGGGTGTAAAAAGGGAATCAAACCAAGGAATGTTTTTCAGGTGCTTTTGGACTACTCAAAGTTCTCAAATAAGATAGCGCATTGGGATTTTTTTTTTTTTTTATTACCCTGGGTCCGCCTCAGTAGAATAGACACATTGGCATTTAGTCGGAGATTGCTTTATATATATATATATTTAATATTTCTTTTCTTTTTTAACTCAAGCTCCGAGGTGTTCACATAAAGGCGGTACACCGCAGATAGCGAAGTAACTTGGCTTGATACAATGGATTAGAATTTTAACTATAATTCTCGGAGCCAACAAAAGAAAAGCTCCATATGTTTAAAAAGGAGTTCCAAGCAGCAGGACGAAAACTGGCTCGAAGAGATCGACGAGGAAATGCCAAGAAAGAATCCATACAGGAGTTTGACTAGCGAGACTACGAGGACCCGGCGAAATGCGAGAAAGGAGACTAGCTGGAGGGGGTGGAGCTGGTGGACGCAGCAGCAGTGCGGGCGGCCTTGCGGAGAGCCCGCTTGCGGATCTGCACATGCATGTTGAGGTTGATCTTGCTCACCAGATTGCTGAACACGCCCACGGTGTTGTGGATGCCCCAGTGCATCAGGGCATGCGACCAGTAGGGAGTCGAGGTGAATGCACGCTCCTGCGCACCGCCCGGACGGCCAATGCTGCTCAGAGTCGACTTGACAAAGGCACGGGGGTTGGGGATGAGCGCCGAAGTGCGACGGATCTTGGACATGTTGGACGTGACCAAGTAAGACAGAACCAGCTGCACGTCGATACGACTGCTTGCCAGCTCGGCACCCAAGGCAGAGCTCCAGCCCTGCAGGAACGCCTTGGAGCCCGAGTAGGTGGCCAGCAGCGGCGTGGGCGTAAGGCCAGCAAACGAACCCATGGTCATGATCAGACCGCGGCGGGCCTTCTTGGTCTCCACCGTGTGCTGGATCGACGGCAAGATCGCCTTGGTGGTCTCCAGCGTGGCCATGTCGTTGATCTGGATGATATCACGCATCTCCTTGTCGCTTGTTTCGGCAAACGGCACGGGCATCTCGTGGCTCTGACCAACATTGTTGATCAACACAGCCACAGGAAGGTCCTTGACGGTCTCGGCCAGCTTGGCATAGTCGGCAGGGCCCGCCTTGGCGGCATCTAGAGCAAAGAACTCCACCTTGACGTTGGCCTTGGCAGTGATTTCCTCGGCCAGCTTGGCCAGCTTGGCCGGAGTGCGCGACACCACCAACATATTGAAGCCGCCTTTGGCCAGCTGGTGAGCAAACTGCTCGCCAATGCCGGCGGTGGCACCGGTAACAACCGCCCAGGTGCCGTTTTGAGTGCCCTTCTTGGCTCCGTACTCACTGAGCCGGCGGCCAGACGACACCAAGGTGTTCAGCAGCACAGCCAACAGGCTACCCACAATGTTGGCCAGCTTCAAAACACCGGCAAAAGTTATGAGACCCAAAACGGCTCCAGGCAGCGGGTACTGCTGGGCCAGCGACACGATCTGTCCTGTGAAGTGAACCAAAGACATGTAAGCTTGGGAAGCGTCGGTAGGTGGTTTGCTGTGATAGTGGCTACCGCGAATTGGTGTTTCGGATCGAGATGGATTTTAGTTGAGAATAGGAAAAAAACATCCAGTTCTAAGACATTTGCATAGAAAATATTCATGGATGCATAGGATCAACATGGAACCTCATGCAGGTTAATTGCCTTGACCCTTGATGTGTGAACCCGTTGATCTGTCAAGGCACTTGTGGTATCTCCGCTTGTAAATCGACAAAATTCACAAAGGGAACCCTTTGAAAAGCAGTGAAACAAAGAGCAAAAGACAATAAAATGGCAACAAGAGAAACACCAATAGTTATAAATAATGGCCCCTGCTGGTATATTGGCTATGCATGCTGCATGTGTTTATTAATTAGTAAACTGCATTCCAGAGCACATACCCCCACATGGCACTGGCCACGCCCTGTCGATAATCGAGAAGAAGTAAATATTCAGTAAGTATAAGGTGATTTCCCTTTAGCTTGAATGCTTTTCGTCTTTTTAGGCGCTATTAAATGCAACATAAGGTCAGCGGCTGGGTGCCCCCTGGACGCGCCCACGTACATTCCGACGCGTTTATTAATATTTTGATCCCCAGTGCTGCATCACTTAACCTGGTCAGCCATGGACGAGAGTCGGCAAAGCCTGGCTTTTATCACCCATTCCCCACAGACGTACCGGTCTAAAACGCCTCGTATCGATGATTCGCAGCTAGCCCGCCGCAAGCGGCGGCGCACGTCACCCTCGGAGCTCGCGATCCTAGAGGACGAGTTCCGCAAGAACAATAAACCATGCAAGTCTCTCAGAGAGGAGATTGCAATTCGGGTCGGCATGGAGGAAAAGGCCGTGCAGATCTGGTTCCAGAACAAACGCCAACAGTGGCGACGCACAAAGGCCGAATCTCTTAAGCGGACCCTCAGCGACTCGTTCATGGTCCCACGACATTCCTCGTTTGACGATTCCAACAGCTCGGATGGAGGTATCCAGTTTTACAGCGATGGTCCCGTTCTCAGCCATCCCGAACATTCCGGCCCGCCTGGTCCAGGAACTGGCGGAACTGGCGGCCCGGCCCTTACTCCCGCCCGTCGGACCGCAACTGCTCCGATGCTGTCGACCCCCGCACCTCTCTCGCAAATGACACCGCTGCGGCCATTGTCGGCCAACTCTCTTAATCAGATGCCGCTGAGAGTTCCCACACCTATCCTTACTCCAATGGCTTCTCAAGAGACGTCATTTGGAGCCGTGAAGCAGGAACAGCCTCCGGTACTTAGGCCCTTGGTCAATGACGAAAACATTCCTCCGCCATTGAACATGGCCATGCTGCCTCAACCAGGAATGATGATTCCTGTCCAAGCGGGCCCTTCGCCGCCTCCTAGTCTTGCCGCCAAACGGTCCAAGTCCGTGCGGCTGGCCATGTCTGCTGAAGGAAAGGCAGAGGTAGTTATCCGCACGCCTCTGCGGGCTCTTCGTGCCAATACAATGGTCGGCTCGACAATCGGCAGCATGAGCAGCCGTCCTGCCGAGCGTTTTGTGTCTCTGCCTTCCCCCAATGAGCTTCAACAGCGGGAAGAAGAGTGTGCCAAGAACCTTTTGTTTCTGAAGGCTGGCAATTAATTGGTAGCTGGCAACTAGCTGGCAACTAGCTGGCACCAGCATCTCGCATGCGCTTTTGAACCGTTTTATGACAAGTCGTGAGGTTGACGACGTGTAGATTTATCCATTTTTGGGCAGCTTGGGTCTGCCTAGGACCAAATAATTATTTCAAAAATATCTTGATTGCACTCAGTCTACGGTACGGTAGACACAGCTAGAAGTATATACATTAAAGGGCAGCCTCAGCAGCCGTCTCGCCAGCCAGCACGGGCCGGGGATTGATGGCCTTGAGCTCCTGGGGAGTGCGGAACTTGTTGATCAGAAACTCCAGAGCCTTTTTCTCGACAATCAGCCGCTGTGCCCGCAGAATGTCTTGCACATTCACAAGCTCCTGGGGGATGATGTCGACCTTGGCGCAATCGGCGGTTGCATCAAACAGGTTGTCTCGTTGTTGGGAAACAACAAATGTGACTTTGGTTTGCTTGAGGTTGTGCTGCTTCAAAAACGCATCACCCACAAGCGCATGGTTGGACTGGAAGTCGGCGGCTCCGTCAACAACGTACAGATGGCCCTGACGGAATTTTTCACTAAGGGCCGTGCGCACAGCCAACGAGTAAGTGGAGGAAGGCAGACCAGTGGCATAGTCGGTAGGAGCGTGACGGTTATGAGCCAGACCACCGTCGTGACGGATGGGGTTACCGCGGTCACCCATACGGGCCCGACCGCTGCCTTTCTGGGGTCTCAGCTTGGCCCGCGAGTAGCCCATATCGCTACGGCCAAGGATGGTCTTGGAGCCAACCCGCTCGGCATCGCGCTCGTAGGTGACTGCCTGCCAAAGAATATCACGGCGGGCAGGCAGACCAAGGATTTTAGTGCTCACGGGCTGTACGCTCACGGGCTCCAGGCTCGGGAACGCCCGAAGAGTCGTCAGGACATAGGCTGCAGGTTTACCGGGTCTCAGCATGAAAAGTTCGTCAGCACCGGAGACTGGAAATTACAAAGGCTTTTGGTTTTGGGCCTGGGACCGGCCCTGCAGGACCTGCCGATGATGACCTTGTATAATTTAATTCTTCAAGTTTGTTTTAGTTATTTCTGAGTCTCAGCTAAAAGTGACTAGTCAGATTGTCATAGCAAACTGCACGCTTTTGTCTGCTTTACTGCCTGCATGATACTGTATTCTCCTCCTGCAGGTTCACCGTGTCCGCAGCTCCCCTAGTGCGCTCATGCAGCTCACATCGATAATACAGCTGCAGCAGTCCTCCAACAGGTCCTAGATGCCATGAGCAGATCAACTCCAGTGCTTGGACTCTTCGATCCAGGCGGCAACATTATCGATCATCTCGGGACTGCTCCAATGGCCAATTCCATCCTGCACAATAATCTTGAAGTTGTCGTTGCCCTTTACAAGCGGAATAAACTCCTTCGTCTCATCCGCAGGTACAAGACGGTCGTTGCCGCCATACTGCATCAACACATGGAAGTTCTTTGTCTTTGCAACTTCCTTGTACAATGGTTTGAGCGGCAGAGGCCCCAATTCGGTCGGCTGAGCCTGAGACTGCGACAGCTGCGATCGAACAAACCGGTTCGCCAACAATGCAGGAACGTTGAAATTGCCAATAATTGGAGCTGCACCTCTGAAGTATCCCGACCCCAATGGTCCATCTGGACCGTAGGCAACTTGCCACGAGATGTGTCCACCTAATGAGGCACCAGTAACCAGTGGAATCAAATTGCCAGCATTTTTAGCCTCCAGAAGCTTTGGAATATACCACGGAATGTAGCGGGCAATCATGGCGGCTTCCGACGCACCGGCCTCGATGATGGAACACATGTCTTGTGCATGGGTCGGGTTATTGTCTTTCCAGTCCTTATTGCGGAGATCGGAAACAAGCCGGCTTCCATGATTTGGCAAATCGAAAGTCACAGAAATCAAATTGGATACTTGATGCACGAATTCCTGGGCCAACGTCTGGCCATACTTGTAGTTTAATTCCCGAGGATGGGCAATAATGAGCAGAGGCAGAGGCTCTAAAGGGTCCAACTTCTCAATATCCCCATAAACATAGGTGACAATTCCACCAATAGTGAAAATAGTGGGTTCTACCCGAGGAACTCCTTCTCGCGGTTCAATATGGGGCATGTGTGGAGTAATCTCGGGACCAGTTCCCCAGCCGGTGCTTTCTCCCAGCCAGCTCCCCGGCCAGCTCCAAGTCAGCTCCCAGCCAGCTCCCAGCCAGCTCAGAGCGAGTCCCAAATAGGTACGCGGACCTAACCGCTACCCAAACCCATAGCATGACTTCCACTGCGCTATGCGAGTCCCCTACCCACGGCCCTCAATCTTGAAAATCGACGGGAAAAAATTTCGTTGCGAGAGCCCCAGAGCGTCGGGGCATGCGTGTTTGGAATGTCAGAGACCGTGAAAATACATATTGTATACAGTAGTGATGTAAATTTATAGATAGCGGCCACCTGGAAGGGGCTGAACAGCAAGCTCTCCGGTGTCGGTGGCGGGTCGGTCTGAGATATACGCTGGATTCGTACAGCTGTGAGCACGCATCCTGCGGGTTGCCCAGGACTACTTAAGCCAACACCCTCCCAAATGACGCGGCGAATTTTAGTCCCAGTCCAGTTACGTTCAGCCGTTCTTGTCACGTGACGCAACACCACCCAAGGGCACTTTCCTTTTTAACACATACCCCCCATTTTCCCCCCCTCTAAAACTAGAAGAGGCTTTAAATGTCGGATGTAGCCACGCCTCCCGAGGCGGAAAAACGCGCTCTAGACAGCGATGGTGGCGATACCAAACGCGTCAAGTTCGACGACGACGCCGATACGGCCATGCCTGACGCGCTCAGCAGTCCGGGCCCCGAAAATGAGGATACCAACGGCACTGCCGAGCCTGCTTCCGATTCCGGTGAGCCTGTCGACACTCCTGATGTCGACGGTGAAGCTAATGGAACCGTCGATACACCGGATGCCTCTGCTGAGGCTGCCGATGAAGCGGCCGGTGAAGCGGCCGGTGAAGCGGCTCCCGAAACCAACGGGTCGTCAAACGGCGAGGCCGTCAAGCAGGAGGAAGGAGCAACTGCCAGCGCATCCAAGGATGCCGGCGAATCCACGCCTCTAGAGCGGGCCCGCCGCGCCGCCGAAGCCGCAAAGGTGACTGTGCCTGAAGGCATGGACCCTGCGGAGCCTTCGCCCGAGGGCCTGCCCAAGCATCAGCAAAGATATGCTACTAGTGCCATCAAGGCCATCAAAAGATTAAAAGATGCGGCCCCCTTTCTTGTTCCCGTGGACCCTGAAAAGCTGGGCATTCCGCAATACTTTGAGTACATCAAAAGCCCCATGGATCTTGGTTCGCTAGAGAACAAGCTCACCAACGGCGAGTACCAGACTGTGCGGCAGGTTGCCGACGACTACGACTTGATCGTGTCCAACTGTATTATATTCAACGGCGAGGATGCATTCATTTCGAAAATGGCCATGTCCATTGCTCAGAGCTTCAACAAGCATCTGTCGAACATGCCCTTTTACAATGAAACAGACCCCAAACACAAGCGCCGCAGCTCGGCCGCACCGGGCCGCACCAGCACCACGCCTATCGAGACTGCTGTGTCGCCCACCCCGGCTGCTGCTGTGGACGCCAATAGCGCTCATCGCAAGCAGTTGCTTGCTCCGGGCGTTCCTGTCATCCGTCGCGAAAGCAATGTTTCCGATGGCCGCCCCAAGCGCGAGATCCACCCGCCGAAGCCGCGCGACTTGCCGTATGCCGAGCCCAAACCGCGCAACAAGAAGTTTGCCGGCGAGCTGCGGTTTGCCAGCCAGATCGTGCGCGAGTTCCTGGGCCGCAAGCACGAGGCTATTGCCTGGCCGTTTCTTGAGCCCGTCGACCCGGTTGCGCAGGGCGTTCCCGACTATTTCGATATCGTCAAGGAGCCGATGGATCTCAAAACCATCCAGCGTAAGTTGCAAGAGTACCTCTACTATAACGGCGAGGAGTTTGAGGCCGATATCCGCCTCATGTTCCGCAACTGTTATACCTACAACCCAGAGGGAACGCCTGTCAACGACCTGGGCCACAAGCTTGAAGCCGTCTTTGATAGGCGTTGGGTCGAAAAGCCGCAACCAGTGTCGACTCCGCCGCCGATGCAGTCGAGCGATGAGAGCGATATCGATGACGAGTACGAGAGTCTGGGCCTCGCAAACCCGGCCATTGATATCCTGGAGGAGCAGCTGGCGATGATCCAGCAACAGCTACGCCGACTTAAAAAGGACGCCGTGCGGGAATGGCGGGAAAAGCGCAGCAAAAAGAAGGGCTCTAGAGCCTCGACCGTTGGCGGAGGCACCCATGTGCGCCGCCAGTCTCAGGCCATTGGCTCTGCGGTTGGCGGCCACAGCCGCAAGCAGTCCGTCAAGGAAGACGGCCCTATTACATACGAGATGAAGAAGGAGTTGAGCGAAAAGATCTCGACTTTGCCCGAGCAAAAGCTGCGCCGCGTCGTGGCCATCATTCAAGAGAGCATGCCGCAGCTCAAGAATTCGGGCCAAGACGAGATCGAGTTGGAAATGGACCAGCTCGAGCCCGCGACTTTGCGCCAACTCTACAACTATGCGGTGCGTAATAAATCCGAAGAGGAGCCGCAAAAGGTCAGCACGCCGGCCCCCCAGCCCACGAGCATGCCACAAAAGAAGAAAAAGTCAAAGCCCTTGACTGAAGATGAACAGAACCGCCAGATCGAGGAGATCCAGAACAAGCTGCGCCAGTTCGAGCAGCTGCAGGGCGGCGGGGCGAGCATCGAGACGTCGCTGTCGGCGCCGGCGCCGCTATCTGACGACTCGAGCTCCAGCAGCGACGACAATGCTGATAGCGAGGACTCGTCTTCAGAGGAGGAGTAGCTGCTCTCAGTCTAAAAATTAATATATGTAGCAATTGTTACCGTTTTTGGTATTTCTGAGCTCTGCCTAGCAGAGTTTGGCAGCGTTTGCAGATGTTCGCACTCAGATATCTTCGAGGTCCCTTGAGAGGGTCGCCAGTTGGTGTTGGAGATCATTGACGGTCTTGGTGAGCAGGGCGACTTGGGCTTTGATCGCAGTGATATCCCTACGCTTTCTTTTGGAAGGAGTAGGACTTGCGGGCTCTTCAATGACGGGACCGACCCCGAATTGAAGCGTAGGCGAGTCTGGTGCCCCGGGTGTATGTGGAGTCTCTGGCGAGGGAGTCCGCATGTAAGCGGGGACTGTCCACTGTCAACCTTATAGACACTCTTACAAGCTACCGGCTTTCGAATATTTTCCGGAATTGGGCCTTGATTAGGTTTAGAGATCCCGAGTTATTTTGTATAAATACTTTACTTTTAATCATTTAGAGTAATTTCTGGGTAATTACTAGTTAATTACTAGGCAATTACTGAACTGATAGACATGCAGGGGGCCGGACCATAATGACATAATCAAATGTCAGATCTAGGGTCCTAGGGCTTAGGGCTATCCTGACCGGACACCACCGACTCATACTAGTAAGGATTCCAAGCTCCATCAACCGTCATCAAGATGAGCGACAAAGCCGCCGACAAGGTCGTTGAGACTCCTGAGAACATCCTCAAGGTCCGCATCACCATTACCTCGACCAACGTTAAGAACATCGAGAAGGTGTCGCAGGATATCGCGACCCGCTCCAAGGTCTCGCAGCTTTACACCAAGGGTCCCGTCCGCCTGCCCACCAAGAGCCTGAAGGTTACCACCCGTAAGACCCCTAACGGTGAGGGTTCCAAGACCTGGGACACTTACGAGATGCGCATCCACAAGCGTCTCATCGACATCCAGTCGCCTGCCGAGGTCATCAAGAAGATCACCGCCTACAACATGGTTCCTGGTGTGAATATTGCCATTACTGTTGCTAAATAATCTTTGGATTTAGGAAATGAAAAAAACGCCCCCAGGCATTAAATATCTAATTTGCTGTTTTGTTTAGTATTTTTAGCGAGCCCAAGGTTTCATTATCGAGGCGCGTGACTTCTGCCTTGGCAACCGCCCGGCCCCCGTGCCCCCCTCTCTTGTCCCCGTATTGTAATGTAATTACCCAATACCAGTGGCTCATAAGTTGGCCCGAGTTTCTGACTGGTGGGGTAAGGACAAAGAGAGGCAGTGTGGGCTGCCACGGGTGCCAAGACAGATAAGAAACAAGGCGGGGGGTGGGGTGGGCTAGAACATTCACGTTAAATTTATTCATTCTAAAAAAATCACCTTGGTTTATTTGCCAGTTGCCGCATTGGTGCAACCCGAGGTGCTTCGAGCTTATTACCTAGTTGTCAAAGCATGACGGTTGGCCGGAGACCCTAGGCTCAGTTGCATAGGCAACCATGCAAGGATGACCGTTTAATAAGGGTAACCTGAGGGAGCGCGATCGCCAACAGGAGGGAAATATTGGGTAAAAGGACCAAATCATAGGAAATTTTTGATAGAAAATGAATAAAGAAAGATAAGAAAACCTAAATATACACGGTAGTTTCACTGTCCACTCGAGAATAGGCCCCCAAACGGTGCTTTTTCAAAAATAGCTTGTGCATCATAATACATGACATGCGTCAACTTAGTGCATCAACCTGCCCAAGGGGTTGTGCCCAGGCCCTGCCCTCATCTAGGTTTTTGGCACCCCACCCAAACATCATTCTCGACGTTTGCCGTCATCTTAGCCCCACATTGAGAAATTGCCTCGAAACCTGAGGCAATGTCTCTGCCATCAGCCGCCACCCTACTGGCCTCCACTCAAAAAGCTAATGAGCCTGCCCCCATCTATGTCCGACTCACCTCCGATGCTCTAGCAAATATGCGCAAGGGAGTGCCCATGCGGTTGAATGTAAATGACCGCACTGCCACCCTTAAGATGGGCGAGCATGTGTTTGAAGGCTCAATCACCAAAGAACCAGGCAGCCTGGAAGTCTACACAATGAGTGAGCCCGGCCGGTTCCGCTCCGCCGGAATGGTCAACCAACGAGTGCTGCTGAGACGGCCGCTTCCAAACTCTGCCGCAAAAAGCACACCCCCTGCAAGCAATGCCTCTACTGCTGCTGTCAAGAAACCGCCGACAGCCAAGAAGATTGCGGGACTCAACCTCTCGGCAACCACATCTCCTCCCCGATCAAGCTCCTACTCTTCAAGTGGATCAGAGGGTTCTAGCGTAGAACCGGTGCGGGTTCCTCCCCCGAAACTGGCCAACGCCCCTCTGGTCTCGCCCGCAATGCGGATTGCCCATCTCCTGGCTCTCGGAAAGGCCACCCCCACCAGCCTGGCCAGCCGCACGCAGGCGCCTTTACCCGAGGTGCTGGGCCTGCTGGAGCATCTGGCTCGGCCTGTTGTTGAAGGGAAAAAGGGAGTCAATGATTTATTTATTTTGAAACCGGAGATCTACGAAAAGCTACGTATCCACGAGTGGAAGCACTATTCGTCAAAGGAACGGGTCCAAGTAGCTGCCGATGCCGAGCAAGCCTTCGATATGCTCAAATATCCTCCTGACCACTCGGCTCGCAAAAACTTACAGGATGCAAAGGGCCGCAATGGAGCTGCTGGATCGCCGGCTCCTGAAAAACGCAATGGTACACTAAGTACGCAAGCCAAAAGAAAGCTTGGTCTTAGCACCAGCAGCACCAGCAGCACCGTCAAGGTTCCTTTGAAAAAAGCCAGGATCGATGAAAAGGACCTGCACAGTGTCGCCCGCAAATTCAAAGATACTTATGGCGAGTACGCTCGGCTCTACAACGTCTTATCCTCGGGCCCGCGACCGCCGTCTCAAGTGCAGCGGCTTCTCAGTCTCCACAAAGATTTGGCAGGATGGAAAGAACAACTCTGGACTGCCAGCAAACAACGCAAGCTTGTTTCCAAGTGACACGCGGCTCCCCCCGCAGAGAACGACCCACCCAGAGAACCTACCCAGAGAACCTACACTGAGAACAACCCAGAGAACCTACACAGAGAACCTTCACAGAGAAAAAGGACCATTCTTTACAACGTTGTCTCATTAAGCGAAAATGCATTCAACTGAATAAAACGAAATATTAACTTATATATATCACCAGAAGCAAAGGTCCCTATAAACGGTGGCCAGGAACGAAAATAAACAACACACAGAAGCAAGCAGCAATGATGATGGTCAAGCCACCCACAAACAAGGACCGTCCCAGAACGAGCTTTTTGACGTAGGGCTCGCGGATCTTGGTGACTGAGAGGTGCTCGCCCTCGCCAAGACCAATGAGGCCCAGCAAAAAGTCGAGATTATAGATGGCACTAATCACCAGGAACCAGCCCACGGCGAAGGGAAGAATGACCCAGCAGCGCTGGTATTTTGGCTGCCAGTCCAGCAGAATGAACACAAACGAGAGCCAGAAGCCGCCAAAGAGGGCAATTAGGCCCACTACCAGGCGGGCGAGTGCGGAATGCGGCCGCACGTTCACCAGAGCCCGCGACGCAATGAACGCAGGGAACGCCTCGCGCTCCAAAACCTCAAACACATAGTCGCGGGCGTCGTTGAAGATCGCGGGGTTGCGGCGGCCAGCACCGGCAGCCTCTTCGCGAATGCGCTGGGCCATATGAACGGGCAGAACAATCTCGCGCTCGGCACCAGGCGTAAGGTACAGCTTAACGATCCGCTCCACCGACGCATAAGTATCTTCCAACGTCACGCGCGGACCGTTATGCTCCTTTTCAGGGTCAATGCCGACCATTGGAGCCGAGCCGCGCTGGCTTCCGCTAACACCACTAACACCACGAGTGGCTGCCGCCGTAAGAGACTGGCTGTTGCGCTGGCTGTTGCGGTACTGGCTATTACGGGGTTGAGGAGAACGGGCCCGGGAAGGAGAGCCGCGAGTAGGCGATCCTCCAGGGACCTGCTCGTATTCACCGCCGAGAACGGGCTCTCGAGGCGTGCCGTCAAAGTCTTCATAATCGGCCGAAGCCACCGACTCGGCCGCAGATGCATAGACCTCGCCGTTAGAAGACGTCATGTTTTGGGTGGCTCCGGATGTATGATTAACGTAGCCTGAATGGCCCGATTGGTTCACCGAAGGGCCTGATTGCGTGCCCGAGTGGGTGCCCGAGTGGGTGCCGGATGATGTGTTTTGGGTGCCCGAGTAGCGTTGAGAAATTGGCCGACTATCTTGGTGGCCGATAGATCTGCTTCCTGGTTGCTCGGGCGAATAGCTTCCCGAGGCAGGCCGATCAATGGCGTTTTCTTCAAACGGCCCTTCGAGCGGTGTACGGTCGTAAAGCTGCGGCAAGTCATTATGACGTCTTTGGAAATCGTCAAGCATCGCAGATAGACGGGCGACGGTATCGCGCTTGCCGTAACGACTATTGCGGGAGCTGGAAAGCGAACCGAGCTCATCGAAACCACTGATGCGGTTCCCATGGGAGTCCACAGCACTGATACGGTTGCCATGTGAGTCGACGACGCTGATGCGGTTGCCCTGCGAGTCCACAGCGCTGTACCGATTACCATAGGAATCGATAATGGTGTTTCCTGAGCGGCGGTAGCTGTTGCTGTGGTCGGGGCTATCGATATCACCTGCGTTGACGAGGTTGAATAAAAAGGAGGAGTTAGGGGAGCCGCCAGAGTGCCGCAACATGCCATTTGAGGATCCGGACGAGTTGCGAAGACCATCAGATGATAAGGGAAGCTCATGGCCATCATATTGGCCACTGTTGGGCAGCCCCTTGATATACTGTTGGCACAGCTTGACATGGTTTGCAGCATCTAGCCAAAAGTCCAGATACTCGACGCCCCGGTAGTTCTTGCGCATAAACACATAGAAGCCCCATAGGTCTACGGGAGGCTCAGACATGCGGTTCAGCACCTCGAATAAGGTGGGGAGCCGCTCGCGGGAGCCAGACATATTGGTGGGACGAGGGAGCGCTGGGGTGCTTTAAAAGAGGATTTCCCAAACGGGATGATTATAAACAAACACCAGCCGCTCAGGACTTTATTTTCGTAGGCACTGAGGGGCTGGTCACCGGCTCCCAGAAATAGAGCGAGTACGATGGGTTTGAGGAATTATATTCAAACTATAGGCCAAAAAATAGCAAATATTCCCAAAAGAGTGAAATCAACTATCTTCAAAGGGGTGTCTAGAGAAGGGGTGACTATAACTCCCCAGTGTTTCAGGGCTAGGTCTGCTTGTGGTACAGAGCGGCTGGTTAGGGGTACCTCCACAAGGTTAGGAGGCCGGAGGAACAATGTCTCGGGCGATCTCCAGTAGAGCTGTGAAGGTAAGGTTGCCAGCACGGAGCAATGGATTTTTATCAAAATGATATCGATTTTTTATAGATATTTTTCGTAAAAGAAGGACTTGAGTGCTTTCTAAATTTAAACTTTTTGGAGATCTCAAGACAAGGTAAAAGGATATAATCATTCCAAATATAGAACTATACTGACCGAAAATCCAAGAGGAATCAAAATAGAAAACGAAAAGTCAAGACATAAACACTGAAAAGACTGAACGTACTCTATTTCTAGGAGATCAGGAAACGCACATAGCAGTAGCAGGTGCCCGATGCTCGATGAGTAAACTCCGAGCCCCGGGGCACCCCGGCAAGAGGAGGGCTAGGCTCGGAAATCATGGGGAATTCGAAAATAGCCAATATTATTACAAGCATGGGATTTTCTACGCACTATCGAGGCAATTCAGTATATTTTGTCTGTCTTAGCCGGTTTCACACCACTCGCTAAATCGGTTCCCCGCTGCAGGTTGCTGCAGCTGGGTCTACCCCTGTAAGAGACCCTCCTGAAAAAGGGTGTTCCGATATCCGAAAAAAATCAAAGGGGCGATTTTTTTCTATGATAGCAATAGGTGAAATAAATATAATATGATTCAAATTTCTGGGCTCGGCAAAACCCCTCCTAGTCACGACCCGAGCGCGCCGCGGCACGCGTCGCGTCCAGCTCCCCTAATCTACCTGCAGCCCCAATCTCCAGGGTTAATATATCCCACCACCCTTTGCACCACCACAGCTTGTGCACCTCTGTTCCACCCCCCTCCCCCTTGATCAATAGCATTCTCGCCTTTGCGTCGCGCCCATCGACACTCCTTCAATTTATCTACGCATTCGTGATATGCCGGGCAGCGACAAGAATTCGCGTCCCCCATTACGCCCTCGCGGCCCGTCTTTCGGACCCTCTACGCCATTGAACAGAGCCCACGCGCTCCAGCCTGCCATGGGCTGGCCCACACTGCTTCCGTCGGCCCTTGAAATGACTCCCCCGCGCACAGCAAACCGCCAAAAGCCTATGCCGGCCCCACTGGAGCCCATTTATCCTGGCTCCGTGGCCAGGGGCATCCCCACGCCGACCACCATCAAGCGTGATCACGATGAGAATGGCTTCTCCATGTCGCTGATGCAAAGCTCCCCGTGGGGAGTGCATCAGCCGGTGCAGCAGGCACCGCCAGCAGACATGCATGCTCCTCCTCCTACCTTTTTTATTGGCGAACAAAAGCTGGGCCGGCCGGGCCCCATCGCGTTCCAATCTCCGCATCCTCAGCAGCAGCCTCCGCTGCAGGCTCAGCATCATTCTCAGCAGCGGCAGCAACGGCACATGCACCCCCAGCAGCATCCTCAGCATCAGCAGCCGTTTTCGAGACCGCTGCCGCCGCAGTTGATGAAGCAACCGCGAGTTCCCTTGGACATGCCGTCCGCCCTGAATGCGGTCCACAATCCTGCTCTGCCCGCGTCTTACGCTGATAATTCCCCTGACAAGATGCCTGGCGCGCCTGCACTGTCCCATGAGAGTGACGAGAACTCGCCGACTGCGATTGCGGGGCCCATCCGCAGCTCGGAGAGCTACACCAGCTACCTCACGCGCCAAAAGAACATTCCTGCAACCCGCGCGATTGTGTGGTCGCGGGACGTTGAAGAAGCGTTTATGGAGGGCTTGTATCTGATTCCAAGAGTCGGCCGCCGCAAAATCACCGTCGGCCGCCGCTTGAGGGGCCGCAACGAGCTCATTGCCGATTACATCTTCAAGAAGACGCGGCAACGGCGGTCCCGCAAGCAAGTATCCAGCCACATCCAGGTGCTCAAGAACCTGCTCAAGGACGACGATGCGTTCATGAATCTGGTGGCGGACCCTCCGGACAACGAAGAGCCCGGCGAACAGATCCAGGCCGACACGTTTGATGAATTCATCATTAAGCTCAAGTCCCAGCAGCCCGGCGGGCCCATGCCACAGCTGCCCAACGTGGCTGCCACTGCCACCGCAGCCGCGGCCGCCGCGTCTGCATCGGCGCCCAGCCCGGCCCCGTCGGTCGCCTCAACGGCCGGCTCCGTGGCCGGCTCCGTGGCCGGCTCGATAGCGGCTCCTACGCCTACAATCGCTGCTGCCGTTCCCTTGGCTGCAAAACTCTCGGGAGACCATGTTCCTGCTGCTGCTGTGGTGCCGGCTAATGCCAACACCGAGCGCAAACTGTCGCGATCGTCGCCGCCAGTAGAGGCCAAGCTGCACCACCCCCAACCCGTCGAGCCTCTGCATCTTAATACCATCGACACGCCCGGCCGCTCAAGGTCGGTTGCGCCGGGCCAGGCATTCAGCGCCGACTGGCTCAACCAGCTGTCGACACCGCCTACCGTGCGCAGAGGCTTCCACCGTCGTGGCCAATCCAGCATTGATCTGCTCGGCACCGACAAGGTGCTTCCAGTTGCGTTCCGCATGGTACGAGGAGGCAAAGAGCCGTTTGCGTTCACGCGGCTGCTACGGGCGCAGTACGAGTCGCCCGCCAAGCCGCGCATGTTTGGCCAGCTGGCCAGCCGCTTCGATGTGGCTGCCAAGATGGTTGACAGCGGCGAGCTGACCCCCAGCGTGCCGGTCGTGCACGGCACCGTCAAGGTCGACATTGGGGCGCCTAATGTTCCAGCCCCCACTGCCGATTTCACCATCGACGCCAGCTTTGTTGTTTGGAGTCCCTCCCCTATGAACTTTCTATTTTCACCAGCCCGCATCTCGCCCTCGACGTTCGAGCGCGCGCCAGACCACCAGTGGCACTGCGTCACCACCGTCTCGAGCATGGGCCGCACGCTGCTGTCGGTGCGAGACACCGTCGCGTTCCAAGAGAACGTGTACCAGGGCACCGAGCGGCTGCTGCTGCCGTTCACGGCCGACTTTTGGGCCCCGTTCTTGTCCGGGTTCACGGGCGACCAGAACTCGCGCAAGAACCCCGACGCTGCCATTGCCGCCATCACAGTGACCCAGCAGGTCTACTGCATCCGCAGCGACCAGGAGCCGCAGCTGTCGTTTGTGGTTCTGTATGAGTTTGAGCGTGCTATGGACCAGTTCTCTGCCCGCACGATTTTCCGCCGCGTCCGCATGTCCGACACCGCGCCGATGCCCAAGATGGACCTCGCGAGCTTTGGGTCTCCAAAACGCGGCCTCGAGCCGCCATTCCAACGCTCCATGTCCACCGCGGCCATCCATGCGCCGGGCCCGTCTCTGTCGTTCAGCCCGCTGCCGCCGCTCCCCGATGCCCCGCTTTCTGCGACCATGGCGACGGATTTCGCGCCGTTCTCGCTCGAGGGCGAACACATCACCCGGCCCATGACGTCGTTTGAACCCACATGGCAAAACGACCTGCCGGAATGGGGGTACATGTTTGACTAGGCGTGTGTATATTTAATGCCGCGTTGCGTGGTTTGCTATATGTTATTATGTTGTATAAGTAGTTGTAAATTTATCTTTGTTATGTCTGGTTGTCGACCATTTGGCGGATATTAATGTTGATGCGCTTTTTCTGGATCCATTCCTGAAACAGGGGGTCGTCAAGGCTTTTTTGAAGGTAAGAAGGCGAGGTGTAGTTGAAAACTCGGCCAACACCATGGAATGCATGCCGTGATGGTCCCCCCATCACCACAATATCGCCGGAGCGAAGCCGTATTTGGAGGGGCACACAATCCAGGCGGTCGGTAGCTGCATAAAAGATGCAGTCGCAGCCCAGTGATATAGACACCAAATCCCGGGACGAGAGCTCTGCCACATCTTGATGCGGTGACAGAATATCGCCTTCAGTATAATAATTAACAATGGCAGCATGGGCGTCGACGCCAAAGGCTTTGTGCACAAACGCAGCGAGCTTTGGAGGAAACTCGGGACATCCTTTAGAGCCCAGCTCAAACGTGGGGTAAACTTTGTCTGTCCAATTATACTGTCCACCTAGAGTGACCCAGCGAAGTCCTTTTGTGCGGATTTTCTCGTTGCTGATGGTCTCACTTATAGGCTCAGAGGCAAACATGTTCATGGGCCGGTTCAGCTTGTGGTGTGCGTCCAAATTCGTGAGATGCTCGGGATCAGATAAATATTCGGTCACTGCTTCATTCACAAGCCTGACCTGCAACTCGGCACTGATTAGACCGCTGATGATCTGCAAACCAGGAAGTTCGTCGACAGTCCAAACAGTGTATTGGTTTGGGGGAACCAGATCATACACTTTATAGGCATCTGCCAAGCCCCTGGTAGGTTTTGTGGTTTTTTGGAGGTGATACGTCTCCTTTAATTCCTCAGATATCCTGCCTGAGTCTGGATCAAAGGCATTCGAAGCAGATCCGCGGCGATGCTTCTTATACACCGGCTTGAATAAGTCCATTACGCATGGAGCCTGTGGTGATCCCTCCCCGGGTCTCTAGTGTCTAAGCCAATGACAACCACTACAATAAGGAAAGAAACTGGATATAAAATTAATTAATATCAATCTATAATACTATAAGTTTTGTGCTGTTTTTTTTTTCTGGCAAATCCCGCGAATACTATGAACTGCCAATGCCGATGCAAGAGGACTATTTCGGAGCAGCCGTGCGCAGCTGCAGGCCGTGCCATTTCTTGATATCGTCGGCAAGCACCTCGTTCACGAGTCGGTGTTGCTTGACAATAGGCATACCCTTGAACTTATCAGCAACGATCTTGATTGCAAACATCGAGCCGCATCCGCCAGAAACGTCCTGCACATTCAACTCTTTCGGAGCAAGATTGGACTCCAGCTTATCGTAGATTTCCCGCTCATAGGAGCCGGCAGCGGGCTGTGAATATGCTCGCGCACCGAGACGACGGAGCGGAAGAGCACTGGCTCGAAGAGACCCGATCACAGAACCGATCATGATTATTGATCAGCCGGGCCTCTCTCTGCCATCCTAGGTAAAGGAAGTCTAAGAGGGTCTAGGGTAGTGGGTTTAGAAAAATTATAGCAAGGTATAGCGCCATGTCGTATAAGCGTTAAAGTGCTGTGTTGGCTATGTGAATACATATTAGGCCTCCTGCAGGAGAGCCTCGCGCTTCTCGGCGACACGCTGGGCACGGCGTTCGCGAGCAGCCTTGTTGCGGGCGCGGCGAGCGTCGGCCTCGTCCTTGAGGCTCTTCTCACGGACGGCCTGGGCCTTGGCCTTGATAATGTGCTCGATGACAGCACGCTTGTGCTTGAAGGTGTTACCCTTGGCCAGCTTGTAGAGGCCGTGGTACAGGTGCTTGTCGATCTTGCCAGCCTCCCGGTACTTGACCAGGATGCGACGGAGGACCCGCTGGCGGCGCATCCACACAACCTGCGAGGGCATACGAGCATCAGCAGTACCCTTACGCTTACCGTAACCAGTGTGACGACCGTTGCGCTTGGCCTCGTGGAGGACGCGAGTACGCGAGCGCGAGTGACCAGTGGTGGGCTTGGCAATGATCAGGCCATTGGACACAAGCTTGCGCACCTCCTGGCGGGAGTTAGCCTCGCTAAGTTGAGTAGTCTCATTAGGATCCAACCAGATCTTGCGCTCACCAACACCAAGAATGCTGGCAGCCAGACGCTTCTGCAATCTCAAGTTCGCCATTGATATGAAAAGAGGCGGTCCACCTGTATTATCAATACTGTGAGGAGTGGGGACACTTGTGACTGGCCTGGCCCTTGAGCCCTAAAGCTGCCGGGTGACAGCATGATGACGGCATACTGGGCATGGTCTTGTTTATGGCCGATGAGTAAGTTTAGCGGTGTTCGTAGGTAAGCACATCTAGCGCTCTTTTTGACGGTTCCAACCTGGCCCCCTAGCTTAAAGCCGGCTCAGGTAATCCAGACCAGAAACTTTTCCCATGGCTAAATCTCTCCGGGCCAAAGGCATTCAGAAAACGAAAACATTGAAACGCAAGTCTGTTTTCGGTGATGCTCACGATAAACGCGTGCAGCGAATTGCTGAAAAGCTCCAAGAAGCAGGCAAGCAGCTGATCAAGGAACAAAAGTCCGCTGCTCCCGCAAATGCAGACGAGGAGATGCAAGTCGAGCCCAAAAAGGTATCTACTGCCGGCTGGGGCAAGAAGAAGAGCACCAAGAAACGCAGCAAGAAGTCTAGAAACAAGCGTTGATTATTTATTACGGACAATTGCCTTATAACATGCATTGATGTTTTTCCGACTTTTGTAAACTACCATCGATTACGGAAAAAAAAATATAGCCTGAAAAAAAAGCCGCACGAGAAACAATATCCCAGTTTCAAACTCTAATTGGGAGTAGCAGGAGATGTACTGTTGCGATCCCACCATCGTTTGTGAGATCATTGCATTTCATCTGCAAATATAAAACAAGTGTAGGTTTAAAATTATCGTACTAGCCTGTAACCCTTACCGCGGCAAGCCCCACTAATCAATCCAGTCTTCCACCAGGCAGGGTGCTCCTTGTCCACCTCTCAGCCCCCCTCTCCCCACCTTTTTTGGAAAAATTCTTGGCTTTTGAGACCAAATATGGCCGAGACAAAGCTTGCCCGGAAAGCTTCTGGCGCAAGTGGAAGCCGTCCGAGGTCCTTTTCAAGTGCCTCGTTAACTCCCGGCCTAGATACAGCCGATGCTGTGGAGCTTGAAAGCTTCCTTGACCAAGCAGACGAATGTCCAAAGGTTCCTACATCTCCAAGCGACTCTGAGGACCGTGTTCCTGTCATTCGTGCTCTTCTTCTTATTCTGTTGTGGTATGCCTTCTCAATTTCTTTGTCTGTTTACAATAAATGGATGTTTTCTGCCAAAGGTCTCAATTTCCCCTTTCCGGTCCTCACCACCAGCCTGCACCAGCTGGTTCAAGTGGGCCTTGCGTGGATAACATTGACGGTAATGGGGCTCAAAAGAGAGAAATTCACTATCAATGAATACATGTCGCAGGTATTTCCTTGCACATTGGCATCTTCTGGAGATATTGGCATGGGCAATCTGAGCCTACGGTTTGTGACACTGAGTTTTTATACCATGGTCAAGTCGTCAGCTCTAGGCTTTGTATTGCTGTTCAGTTTCTTGTTTGGGTTGGAGCAGCCAAATATTCGCCTAGCTGGTATCATTGGTATACTTACTATTGGCGTTTTTATGATGGTGGCTGGCGAGACCCAGTTCCATTTGTTTGGATTTGTGCTTGTGATTAGCGCAGCATGTTGCTCTGGCCTGCGATGGGCCCTCACCAATTTGCTGTTGCTGGGCCGCTTTGATGTCAAGCCCCACCCGGTGCAAACAATCTTTATCTTGGCTCCGGGTATGTTTGTTATCCTAGCTATATTTGGACTGATTACCGAGGGCCTAGGCAGTTTCCTCGGCTCTGAACTTTGGCAATCGCACAATGTTTTTAGTGCCCTGTGCATCACTATGTTCCCCGGAATTCTGGCATATTGTATGACTTGGTGCGAATTCGAGCTCCTGCAGGTTACCGGAGCTTTGACATTGGCGATCGCAGGCATATGCAAGGAAGTCGCAACCATCATCGTATCGGTGATTGTTTTTAAAGATGAGCTGTCATTGATTAATGGATGTGGACTACTTGTTACGATTATTGCCATTGCCTTTTACCATCAATTTCGTCAAGGTACTGCAGGCAGTACCACTACCACCAAAACACTTGAATGAAAAAGTCACCGCAGCAGAAACCCTTAACCTCAAGGGCGAGACCCCTGTCTCCTGCAGTTCTGCCGCGCGAGGCTCTGAGCAGTAGACTGATTAGTATGTGGTTAGATAATCTATTGACTCGGCACGAGCGTCACGTGGTATCGGCCCATGTGAGGACAGTATTTGGTCAATTCCCATGATATATTGTGTTTAAAAGTGAATGTGGGACCGAAATCAATAAGAAGCAATTGTTTCTCCAATGCTGAATTACCCCTAGAATCCCCTCGGAACAACCTCAGAAAGCTATTATTACCTCATTAATAGGTCGCAGCTCAACGGTTAGCCGGATAAGGAAACTGTATCCAAGGAAGAAATTTGGAGTGCATCACGTGTCAACGGTCTGCAGGGTGAAATTTCTTGATATTCCGGGCGAGAATCCATGTGCTCGTAAAGAATTCCTAAACTTATATAGATACAGCTATTTTATACAGCTTTTAAATCTGTGGAAAGGCTTGGCCATGTCGCTTAGCGGGGGTAGCCGATGACATACCGCGGCGCAGATCTCCGATTGCGTGCACCCCGCAACTAGTCAGCATGCACGGCACCAAGTGATAAGTGAACATGATAAGAAAAAAACTGCCAAAAATACCCACCACCGGTTTAAGAACGGGGTGTAAATAGCCTATTTCAACAATATCTGTCTTGCGAACCACTCTATAATATGAATATACTTAAAATATCTCCGGAACCAAATTCCACGGCACATGCATGCCGTTGCTCTGGGTCTAGGGTTTTGCCATCACCCAATCAACCAACCTTCGAAAACGTTTTTTCTTGATATACGCGCATCAAATCACAAAGCGTTTGATCACCCCCTCTTTGTTCCGTGTCCGTGCGTACTTTACATCCCTTTCTGTTCCCTAAACCATCGTAACTAAGGCTTTTGAAAGATATGACGGAGGTAAAGCCGACTTGGTTGAATATGGCCTCGGCACTCCCTGTATCAATGTCCAGGTGGGCCACTGATCTGGCCCCCCTGGCCCGCAGTTTTGCAGTCCAATGTTTTGGAGCTGCTGTAATCTTATTTGCTGTGCTTGGCAGTCTTTTCGGTCTCCCGACCCGCCAACGCCCGCAACGCTCGTCCAAGAGCAACGCTCGTGCTCTCGGCTCCGAAAAGCCCCGTCTCGAGCTGGTCGCTGCTGGCCAGGTCCGGAGGTTGTTTCCTCCTATTGGAAAAGTATCCCTTGAGAAATCCTCGGCCACCGCCTGTGCCACCGACACGTTTTTGCAGGCGCATCCTCACGACTACGATGAGGATCTCGGCCTGTTTGTAGGCTGGAGTTTCGGTGACGACAAGCAGGCTGGTTTCGTGAATCCGTCTCAGCAGCTCGCTATGCAGCAGAACGATCAGTACTATGTGTATCAGCAACCTGCCCATCAGCACCAGCGCTCTCAGCACCAGCATCACCCGCAGCATCATCACCAGCACCCGCAGCAGCAACAGCAGCACCAGCAACAGCAGTATCAGTTTCCTCAACCCGAGCAGCCGCTGTTGTCGTTTGAATTCGACGATTGGACGCCCACTTTTGCGCCCGGAAGTGCTGGCTCTGTGGACTCGACGGCCCCTCGTCGGGGCCCCATGCGGTCTTCGCAGCCTCGCAGTGTTCCGCGATCTTCGGCCAAAGATATGTATATGGGCCATCGCCCTAGTATGGGCACTGTTTCGCCGGAGTACACGCCGCCCCGCTCTGATGATCTGCGAATTGCGCGGTCGTTTTCAGTGACGGCTGTGCCTCCTGCGGCCCGGAGCTTCTCGGCAGCCGATGTGAGCGAACGAGCGGGCGATTCCAGCGCGTATTTCGCGTACAATGCGTCGCCGCACTCGACCGACTCGGAGTGGGTGGAGAACGATCTTGTTGACTCGGTTCCCTCGTACTCGCCGCCGCTCAACACCCTGAACCCGTCCATGCTGATCAACGAAAGCTCGAAGCAGATCGAACAGCTTTACGAGCTGCAGCAGTTGGAGCGGTTTGTGGACAACCTGGACGAGCTCGATACTCTGGACTCGTTCAACGAGCAGATCCCCGACCAGGTCTCACCCGATATGTTTATGATGCCCACGCCAGATGCATGCACGCCGCAGACCAACGCGCTACTCATGCACCATTTCTCCCAGACTTTGGAGTCGCCTCCCCACGACGGCACCATGCTAGGACCGTCGCAGTACCAGGGGCCGTTGGCCAAACAGCGCGGTCCCGCGGCGTCGGGGATCCCCCAATTGTCGCCAGGCAGCTCGTCACCCTCGTCGCGGGGCTCTTCGCCAGTTAATAGCGAAGGCAAGTCTAATGGCCGCGGCGAAGATGCGTTCTCTTGCCAGGAGTGCGGCGCCAGCTTCCGGATCAAGGGCTACCTGACGCGGCATCTCAAGAAACATGCCGAGACAAAGGCATACACATGCCCCTTCTTCAGCAGCGAGAAGGAGCGCAGCTGCCATTCCACAGGAGGCTTCTCGCGGCGGGACACTTACAAGACCCATCTCAAGTCGCGGCACTTTATTTATCCCAAAAAGACCCCTTGCGCGGCTCGGGCCAGCGTGGCCGGCCATTGTGGGGGCTGCAAAGAGCAGTTCCCCACCGCCGAGACATGGGTCGAGAAACACATCCAAACCGGCGAGTGTCCTGTCTTGTCTCAGCCTTCCCCTGGCAATGTGATCAAGGCGGAGCCCACCATGTATTGCGTCAAGCAAGAGGAGATGTGAACTAGGTAATATTTATAGGGTGACATGGCCTTAGGCTATTAATACTACGTTTTCACGGTCCTTGGGATCATAATCATCGGGCGTCAGCGTACCGGGCTTCAGAGTACCAGGCCTCAGAGTAACGCCTCTACTCTTGTTGGTCCATGGCGATGTGGATCTGCTTCAGGGCTCGGGCAGGCCCTGGCCCTAGCCCTACTCTTAGCCTATATAAGCCCTGCAAACCCTCCTGACAAATTGCAGGTCTGAAAAATTGCATTCAAAGCTACTATCGAATCTATGATGCTTTGGGGAAAGTCTCCGGTCGTTTAGCAGAAATGCTCTCGAAATGAGAACCAGTGCTGGATTGTCTTGTTTAAGGCCTTGATTCCTTGTGGAATGGTCCAGCTTAACTGGGATCTGGCAGTGATAGCCTATGCTATTAAACGATAGATATGCAATTATCCTTATGGATAACCCAATGGAGCTCACTTTGGACTTTGCCACTAGTTTATTTTTTTTTGTTCCTGTCGTGAGAGCTTTCCTATATGAAAGCGTATGGTCAAACATACCAGGTTCTTCGTCCTATGATGATTCTTTCAGAGTCAAGCCCTGAAATACCCACGGCAAAGCCAGAGGTACTATGTTGACAACTGTTAAGCTGAGGATACTTACAATTTCGTATAATCGTAGCTAGAGTAAAGTGATAGCTATGGACTTTAAATAATTAATTGTACCGCTGCTGTTGCTGAGGAGTAGGAGTAGGCAGGTATTGCGAGTACTCACCACTGAGGTACTGCTCAGGAAGACCGCCCCGGTTTAGGCGGGCCATCTCGTCAAGAGCAGGATCGCCATCAGGAAGATTCATCATTCCGGCGGGGTCGATTGGCAGTCCATTAGGAGCAACACCGCCATGGCGTTGCATTGGAGGAGGCGGGGGCTGCTGGCTCGATCCAGCGGGCTGGCGGGGTACATAGTTGCCTGTGGTTTCTTTGGGAGTAGGCGTCTCGGCCTCTGCTTCATCAGGAGCATTGAGGCAGGCTTGAATCAGCGACTTGCCTTCCGGCTTGGTGACCAGAGGCTGCAACTTGGGCGTCGTGAATGTATATACCAAGCCAGTTTCCGACACAACCAGCAGCAACACCTGGGTTCCTGTGAGCACCGATAGCTCGTAAGCCTTTTTCATGATTCCAAACTTGCGCTTGGAGAAAGTAATGTGGCGGCGTGACTTGTCCTGGATGAACTTGATTTCAATCTTACGCCGCTCCTTGCCGCCTTTCTTCTCATCATCGTCGTCATCATCCTCGTTCAACGAGGGCTCGGAGCGCGGGACGTGATGGGAAGACGGGTTACCGCGATGGTGCTGATCGGCGTCATAATCGGCCGCGCCTGGTGGCTGTTTGAGGTCCGACATTTACGTTGGAGAGGGAG
>JAKIRT010000021.1:0-135308 GCA_022577695.1 Wickerhamiella spandovensis | reverse complement strand
CGCTGCACCGAGAAAGCACGTGCATTGGTCTTGTAATATGCCTTGCATGTAGAATTACCCGATCCGGTATGTTACAACAGCCAGCTAGATTTTGAGGTTCCTATCAAAAATCAACGTCATACTAACTCTACATGATTAAAGACAGTTACGCGATACGCGACTTCAATGCTTGTTATACATATAATATATATTTTAAGACTAGGGCCTGTCGGATGAATGGCAACCGCAAGATTTTCTAAAATCGATCATGCAGGTCCTTATCTCACCCCAACCCATAGACATGCACCAAAAACTATATATTCGGGCCAGAAGCACTCAGTTATCACCAACTCTCAATGAAATCTGCTACTGCTTCCACCAACAACTCTGCTTCCGACAACGCTGTCAAGCCCCCTCAGCCTAACCTGAAGGTTGTGCCTGGTAACTTCCGCCCTACTGTTGTCTGCAGTATCGTCTAGACTTTTGTCTAAACGTAACTCTATCTTTTGTGCTCACCTAGCAATAAAAGAATGATAACTCCAATAGACCCTCGGGTCTGCTGAGAGTCGATCAGAAAGAAGATTGTGTCGTCCACCAAATGTAAATCTTACCTGTAGACTCTAAGCCCAAGAATTGACTCACTAATATGCCTGCCTTTACTATTTTGTGATGCTGGATAGAGATAGCTTTTAATCTACTCTAACCACGGAGTAGCTACTACACATCTTTTAAATCATTTATACTAATAGGCTCCTTTGACGAGGCAGAGATGCTATCCGCACTAATAGAAACATCAAAACTCAAATTATGGCTTGAACACAAAAACAATATTTTTATTTTGGACTGAAAAAAGTCCAAAAAAACTGCATCCCCTTATGATGTCGGACCTGAACAAAAAAAGATTGGCCTAAAAAAACTGCAGCACCTTCTGTTCTCGTATGGTCTCCCACTACAATACTTGGTAAGGCTCTCAGATGGTTCAATAGGACTGATCGGACGGGAAGTCTTGCTTTCATCTGGATATGGCCGCAGCCGACAAGAAAATCGAGATTTCTGTGACCCTCGTTGTCTCACTTTGGACCCAAAATCGGCATTCTACGCAGTTTGTCGCCTTCTAGTTTCCGTAAATAAAGTCTATCAGTGATACAGAGTCTATTCAACTATTAAATAACTTCCCTAAACGCTTAAGCATTGAGATATAGTCTCTTTTCCGTTCCACGGAAACCCTTGAAAATGGCTACAATATGGCTGTAAACCCTGAATCCGTTGCTACTCTAGGATATTTCAAGAGAAATAAATCCCAAAGGTTCGCTGTTATCTGAGGATTATGCTACAGCCATGAAATATTCAAAGACCAACTTCGGGCCAAATAATAAGAAGTAAAAAAGGCTATATTTACATTACATATTATACAGAAGGCAGATCCCACACTGTTTCTACCTGTTTCCATTCGACTTGCAGCGCTTGGTAGTAGTTTAGCGTAGGATAGCCGACTAGTCGCAGCGGATCGAACGCGTAAGGGTCCTCGCCGTCAAACATGAAGAATGGATGGCCCAGGCGTTCAGATGGGGTTCCCACTGAGTGACCAAAGGCATCTTTCATGAGATGGTGTGCCTGTCTCGTAGAGTACAGTAGTCGCACTGTAAGTTGCCGGCTCTTGGCAGGGTCTTCTTCAGGCAACTTCCATCGCATCCAGAAGCGGTTGTCTATTAATCGCCATTCGGACCACTCATGGGTTGAAGGATAAACCTGGTAGTCGAGGCTCTGTTGGATGCGAAGCGGTGCACGCTCAAATACAAGCGTATCCTTGCTTGGCGTAATAAGAGTGTTTAGCAGCGTGCGGCGGTCTTTCGGGTCATCTTTCAGGTACTGGCTCACAGTTGATCGGCGATAAAAGAGTTGATCTGTTTCATGAGGAGCCACACTGCAGAGGATCATTAGTAGCAGCTGAGTCTTTGCATCCAACGGCATAGCATCAAAAGCCGCTGATTTATGGAGCGTTGCCGAGCCTGGACCGAGCACCAGTTGCTGCGACAGTTTCAGTTGGCGATATGCCAACAGTGCGGTCGATTCTACAAGCGCGCGGTTCTTCTGCAGCGTTGATTGCAGCTCGATAATGGCGTCGGGCTGAAAGCCAGGCGGCAATGATTGAGGATCTTTCAGCAGCGCCCGAACAGCATTGCGTTTTGTGAGTGCGATGTCCTGGTTTGTCGGGTCTTCAAACCATTGGATATTCTGCTCTGTGCAGTAACGATAGAGATCTGCTTTCCGGGTATGCAGCAGCGGTTTGACTAGCCGCACAGGACTCGTCGATGGAGGCGGCCGCAGCGTCAACCATGACGATTCCTGCATGCCGGCAAGCCCGTACCATGTGCTTCTGCTTAGCAGTCTAAGAATGAACAGCTCGATCTGGTCGTCCAGGGTATGTGCATGCATAAGCGCATGGATGTTGCGGGACATGCATGCATGCTCGAGCAGGGCTCTGCGGCCATTTCTGGCAAAAGTTTCCATTTTCGAGGAAGAGGTTACTGACGTATCGAGATCCAGAACTGCGGACTCAATTCCCCATTTTTGCAATTGGTCCGCGACCGCGGCCGCTTCCTGGGCCGAGCCCGAGCGAGCATGATGATCAATCACAAAGCCATGCAGATCAATGCCCCTTGGCCGGGCCCATGCGGCAGCCTGGTGGGCCATGGCCATTGAGTCCACGCCGCCCGAGACGGCCATCGCCAATTTTCTCGGCGCGGGCGAGCCCAGCAGCCGTCGAAGATCCATCACCAAAACAGTGAAAAAGTCCGGTCCCAGGCTTACAGTCACTAGGGTGACCCCCCTCCCCCCCCTCCCCCCCTAAAAGGGTGGAAACAGACCAGCTTCAGTGTGGCTTGGAAATACATTGATTCACAATATTTCAACAGCTTGGTTTTTCATTTCTTTTTAACAGCTCTGCAAAAGTCTTGTTGGTTTTTTTGGCCAATTGTTGTACTGTCGCATGGGACTACTAATTAGGGTCCTCATCAAGCGGCCATCCCAATGTTCACTCGGTAGATTACCCCGGAGAGCTCTTGGAAAAAAAGAAAAAAGAAATCTTCAGTGCTCAATGTTTCGCGGGGGGTTCCCCCACACCCCCTGGCCACCTCAAGGCGATAGTCTATGGCGTATACAATAGTCTACCGCCGTCAGGCGGAAAACCGACGAGCTTTAGCTCGGAGAGTTATTAAAAAAAAAAAAGAAAAAAGCTTTAAAATATGAAACCGCCGAAAAGAAAAAGCTGTAGAGAAAATCAAAGACAAGCCGACAGGATTTAGACGCGTTGTTAAAAATAAAAATTAAAAAAAACACAGAATCTGGGGATGCTTAGGCACGAGTAAAGAAAGACCCAGCAGCGGTGCAAGGCTAGTCAGATGAGTGAAGTTGCGTGGGAAGACCAGAAGCAGATCAACGAGTTTTCCAAGCTCAACTCGCGGTTGACGCAGCGCGAGCTGCACATCAAGAACCTCAAGACCGAGAAGGAGCTTATTGACGATGTGACGCTGGAGCTGGAGCTCGTGGACGAGGACGAGCAGCTGCCGTACCGGATCGGCGACGCTCTGGTGAGTCTCAAGCAGAGCGAGATCATGGAGCGGCTGGAGACGCAGCAGAGCAAGCTGGACGACGACATTTCCAGTGCGCAGGAGGAGATTGATGGCGACGCGAGCCGCATGGACGAGCTCAAGAGCGCATTGTATGCCAAGTTCGGCAAGGCCATCAATCTCGAGAGGGATTAGGCTGTGGTTGTCTGTGGTTGTGCTTGTGGTTGTGGCTGTAGTTGTGGCTCTGGTTGTGGCTTTTGTTGTAAATGCTACATGAAGTGGCTATTGTGACTGAAGCTGTCTGCTGTGACTAGCTGAGACTGAAGCGACAGTTAAAGTGCTACTAGCTGAAACGGTTGTGAAGTAACACCCTAAACGGTTGTGAAGTAACCCTCTGAACGGTGAAGTAGCCCTCTGAAGTGAAGTAACACTCTAGCGGCCCGAGTTAGAAGTGGGTGTAGACCCGAAGTGCTATTCTGCTGGTTAGAATCTAGTGCTTGTGCTATGTAGTGAGAGAATGTGGAAAACGAAAGTCTTTTTTGTGATAAATAGGGGCTCCAGAGGACGCCCGTTTTGGGCCGCCAGAACAGGCTCGTTCGGCAGCGCCGACAAGCCCGCCTCTGTCGGCGCTTGGCCGCTAAACGCGGGTGACTCAACCAGCGAGTCTAGACCGCCGAGGCGCATGGCCGACGTGTCGGGAGGCCTTGGGGAGTCTTCGGCGGGGTCTTTGGGGTTGGTGTTTGCATTTGGTATGTTTGCGTTTGCTTTGCTGGCATTTGTTTTGCTGGCATTTGGTGTGCTGGAGTCTTTGTTGTTTGACTTGTTGGTGTCTTTGGGTGGCTTGGAGGTGGCTTAGAGGCCGCGACTAGGTCATGGTCTTGGCCAGCTGGTCCTCTTCAAGTACAAACGGAAAGTCCTGGTCGCTGGTACCGCGCACGGCCTCGGCCGCGGTCTCGGGCATGGTCAACGCAAAGCCCTTGATGACGGTGTGGTACTCAAAGTTGATTTTGGCGCCAAACTCCTTGAGCGTGGCCGAGATCTGGCGCACAATGCGCTCGGGCGTGTCCATGCCCTTTTCAAACACAAGGATGTAGTCCTTGTTGGCGCCCGCGGCTGCCGCGTTGGCCGACGCCGCCGGCGCGGCAGCCGCAGTCGCGGCCAGAAAGCCGACAATAGTGACAATAGAAAACTGCATGTTTGGATTCAGGTGGCGTTAAGGTACTGGTCTCGAGGGGGTTTCAATCGCAAATAAGGGGGAGGCGGGTATCTAAAAGGAAAGAATGCAACCGTCGAGTGCGAATGTTGGGGGGAGGATGGGAGGATGGGAGGTGAGCGGGTCGGTTGGTTTTATCTGCAGCCGTAAGCAAGGGTGGGTCCAGAAACCCTGAAACCTCGCTCCTCCCCCCATGCTCTGTCGCCCCTGCCCCTCTCCCCCCGCCCTAAATGTCCCGAACCCTTACCTGCGCGAGGGGTCGATCCATGCCAAGCCGGAACTAGGGAGGGGGGAGGCGCATTTCCGATCCGTTGCTGTAGACGCTTGCTCTTGGCGTTGGTGATCGACATACTACTAAAGTTCAAACTTAATCTAACCTCCATCTATTTGGCATTCGCAGCTCGGGTCCCGGCCACGCCCATCAACGAACCCCCGACAACTTTGTTGGTTTGTTTTTAGAAATTATGCAGGTCGCTTATGCAGTCGCGCCCTCGGACCCATGTGGAATGCACATCCTCGGATGTGGACGCATAATCGCATGATCAACTGCGCCCGTGAGGTATTCGCCCCTGCATGTTCTCGGAACCAAACTCAAAAACGCGTCACGACCGCCTCTTTCAAATAATTGTTCTCCTTTGTCGGCCTTTGACTCGGGCGCGTCTGCTCCTCGGCAATTGGGCGACCGCATGGTCTAGACCTCTCCTAAAAACACCGCACATAATCGGGGAGCCCATAGCATTTCCAAATAGGGTACATTCCTCAAACCGTTTCCATTTATAGACCTCCTAAGGCTAATCACCCGGGGGGTTCAATCTAGTTGCATTCGCTCCATGGATGAGCGGCTAGACCTGCAGGGCCAGCCCCACAGGGCCCGCTACTGCGGGCTAACCAGCTCAGGCACTTTTATATGTAGAAAACCAAACCGGCACAAGCAGAAACGTTTTAATAAAAGAACTATGAAAATGCTACCCCAAGGGTGGGAATCAGGCAAGCTTTAAAGTCGCTAAAAATAAAAATACAAAAGGAAATAGAGCCACCGCATCTGCGCCCGCAATTGTTGGATCTCAAGCGATCTCAGTAATCAAAAGCCGTTCTTCGCTACTAATAACGCCGCTAAACAGATATAAAACCAAGACCCCCCATTTCAGACAGAATTTGTGTTTTTGTGGAGGGGGTCAAACGGCCGGGGTACGCACTTCCGGGTAACTTGTCTGTCGTGGCCGAATCCGAATAGCGTTAACTCAGAGAACTGGGTGTTTGCGGGGGAGTCCCCCGCACCCCCTGGGCCGCCTTACGGCGGAAGCATAACCTCCATCTATAGTCTACCGCCGTAAGGCGGAAAACCGAGGAGCTTTAGCTCCGCTAGTTATCAAGGAAAAAAAAAACTGCATGTTTGCGGGGGAATCCCCCGCATCCCCTGGCCGCCTTACGGCGGAAGCATAAGCACCAGCTATAGTCTACTGCCGTAAGGCGGAAAACCGACGAGCTTTAGCTCGGAGAGTTATAAAAAAAGAAAAAGCAGGGTGCCCACCGAAGGGGCTCTAAAAGAAACGCAGAAGCTGCAGTCTGCAGCGGCATCTAAGATCATATATCATAATAAAGAAACTACAAAGTAGGAAGCTCGAGGGTGTCGCCCCACGTGGAGTTGGTTGCCGAGGGCTCAGGCTGCCACCCCTCCGCCGTGCCGTTGAAGGAGATTTTGGGGGGTGTAGCCGACACGTCCGCCGGCGGAGCGGGCTCGGCCGCGGCAGCAGGCGTGGCAGACGCGACAGGTGTGGCAGGAGGCGAGCCTACGGAGGCGTCGAAGCCGCTGCAGGAGCTGCCGGTGGAGCCGCTCGAGAAAGAGAGGCTCGGAAGGTGGCGGATGACGAGGCTGTCGCCGTCGGAGCGCAGGCTCTTTGACGACGCGACGCTGACAGCCGAGCGGTGGCGCCGGAACAGAGAGCAGCGGTGTTTTTTGGCTTTGGCGCCGTCCTTGCGAGGCGCCTCTTCAGGCGCCTTCGGAGCTGCTACGGGGTCGACTGCCAGATCGACTGCCCGATCGGTTGCGGGGTCAGCTGCCTGATCGGCTGGGGGATTGGCTGGGGGATCAGCCGGGGAATTGGTTGCCGGATCAGTTGCGAGGTCAGTTGCCCGATCAGCTGGGGTGATGGCTGGGGTGATGGCTGCCTCGGCGGGCTTCCCCAAGTCGGGCGCGCTGCGGCGGCGGGTCTTGTACAGAGCGGCAGTCTCCTTTGGAGGGATGTCCCCCAGCGAAGCGCGCCGCTCAGCCTCCGGGCGCGAGAGGACCCGGTTGGCGTGCGCGCGCCGGTGAAACATCGAGAAGCGGTGCTTTTTGGCGCTGCGGGCGCCGGCGCTGGCTCCGCTCGCAGTGCGGTCGCGGGCACGGGAGAAGCGCGCGCGCATGCTGAGAAAGGCGCGGCGACGGCGGGCATGGCGCAAGGCGCGGCGGGCGGCGCGGTCGTTCGCGCGCGGCGCGCCCTGGCGCTCAGCCGTGCTTGTCGCGGGCACTGCTGCAGGCTCTGCTGCAGCCTCGCTGGGCGGCGCAGGCGCACTCAATTGGTCGGGCGCCGGCGCAGTAGGCATCGGAGCCGCCGCTGCCGGCGCCTCGGGGGCAGTCGCGGCAGCCTTGGCAGGCTCAACTTCAACTTTGGAATGCCGGTGAAAATGCATGGCATCAGCATAATCCTGCAGAAGCGATATGGCGCGACCCTTGCCCTGGAGTGCCCTTGCCCTGGAGTGACCTGGATCCCTTGGCTGTTGTGGGCTCTGAGGGCGGCGGCTAGTTCTCGAGATCCAGCAGGGAATCGAGTTCCTGGTTCGAGCTTTCAATCAGCCGTTTCGGTAGTAGGAACCCGGTGCCGTAGTCAGGCAGTCGGGCCACTTCCCAGCCGTTTTTGTCTTGTTTATCGGCGTAAGCGCCCTGAGAAAGGCCATGAACGGCGATTCGGCGCGGGTATTGGGCTGCAAACGACGCCAGCGAGCGCGCTTCAAGTGGCGCTTGTACTCCCCGGCCCGTCCACGTGTCTGAGCAGGGCGTGACGGAGTTTGCGGCGCCCGAATTGGCAGCCGATTCTTCGGTTAAAAGAGCCTGTGCCAGATCATGGCCCTGGCAAAGAACCAGGCCGCTTGGCTGGCGGTTTTTCACCCACAGCCGGTCGGTGTTCCAGCTGTGCGCATACCCGTCCGGGTTGGCCACGGGAACAACCGTAACGTTCGGAATATTCCGGGCCGCCAAATGGAGACAATAAGCGATGCTGGCCCATTCGCGGCCGTGCAAGCCGCAAACAACAAGCACGTTCCCATCGAGCGGAGACGCGCCGAGCGTGCGAATAGGCTCGCCGTCCCAGCTAACGCCTACAGGCAGGCCATCGCGCTCTGCGAGCAAATCGGCCAGTTGAGTCGGGCTAGCAAAGTCGGAGCCGAAAACCGACTTGCCCGGTTTAAGCGGCACGGAATTGACGACGGCCCGGCGCACGTCGTCCAGCACAATGCGCTTGTTTGCGGCCACTTGCTGCGGAAGTAGTCCATCAAAGTCGCGCAACGCATCGGCCCGCAATCGGACCTGCGCACCGGACGTCTCGGCCGTCCAGACATCTGCCACCAGCGTCGACGCGGCCGCATCAAAGGCCGCCCGGTCGGCGGGCGTGGAAAAGAGATACTCGACAATCACATCGTCGGCATGTTTATCGAAATATGCGGCCCGCAGCTCGGGCTCAAGAAACCGGCCCGGTGCCGGAACACCACTAGCGCTTGTTTCCGGCGCAGGGAGAATCCCCAGCGCCTCCAGCGGTGCCAGGATGGCCCAGAACGACGCAAACGTTCCGGCCAGGACCGCCATTGCCATAGCCCCTCGCATGACAAAGTGCAGGATGCACCCATCACACTATTTCACCGCCTATATGCCCCGGAAAATCACCAGCCACGCTCGAGCACATGAAAAATTCGGGCCAATTAGTTTAATTGAATCAACAACTTTACCTATCGATTTATTTGGACCCGATACCATCGCTCTCTCCTGTTTGTTTTTGACGTGCAGATGCGGGCAGATAATCATGCAATCCCAAATAATCACCGCATGTAAATAATCGCAGCCCCAATAATTGCCAAGCAGGCACTTGCAAGGGGGGTCATTGCAAGTGAGAAATGGCTGGGGCACTTGCAATAAAAATTATACTTTTATGGCCTAGATTTTCCGATCCCCGGATCGGCAGGGGTCACCTTTTGCCGGGTAACTGGCTGTCAAGGAGTATCTGGCCCTTGCCCTGACCGCCGGGTAATTTGTCTTTATTTTTCACAGCGCAGGGTAATGTTCGGCACTGAGGCTGGATGGTGCCTCTGCCTGGGGCTTTATGGTGACGCCAACGAGCTTTAGCTAGGAGAGGAGCTTTAGCTAGGGAGATAAGACACTATGAACCCAAGTATTTGCGAAACCATGAACGCATGAGGTAGCGGTCCCCTTGCGGGAACATTAGAGGCTGCCTCAAGCAGAGAGCATGAAAGTCGGGTAACCAAAGATAAATGAGTCTTTCTGTGTAATGGTTGCAGCTCTAGGAGCAGCAAGACGAAACATTTTACTTAGAATTTAGGCAATAGACGACTATGGGTCGCTCTTGAAAGCAATGGCCACCATAACCATCATACGTAGATCGTCAACAGAGGAAGCCTTTTTTAGGAACGGATGCGTGAGCAACTGCAAAGCTGGAGGACGCCTGTGTTTATCCATAGATAGATACTATTCAAATATACTGCTACGTCTGTCACACTCAAACGAAGAGGTCAGAGGCATTTCGATGAAACCGCATGACCTTACCCGTATAGGTTTATTCATGCACCACATGTAAGCGCAGTACATTTGGGACGCAGAGTGCTCGGGGACCCACAGAATAACATGAGCAGTTAAGTGCTGGGTTTAAAGGACTCCGGAAGAGTGTATTCCTTACTCGCGCTTGAAAGTCCAACAATATCAATGTGTGCTTATTTTGTTTTGTATGGTGCCGTATCATTTTGTGGCATCAGGTCTGACGCTGGCCCCATGCAAGCATGCTTGGGTACACAGGATTAATGGATACTTAGTGCATATGACATATATAGCCAGGCGCTCGGTTATGCACCCTTCACCCAAATATGACCTCTTGTGAAAAGGTGGAACTGTCTGCTCTAGCGATCGAGCTTTTCCTTGACCCGAATGGTGTTCTGTCTGATGCTGGAATCCAGGCTCTCAATGGCCTGGCCGTGCCTGTCTCGAAAGCGCGCACTGGTTTGAATGAGTCTCCCCAGGAGAAGGCGCAGCAGCGCCCCAGTGTTCGCGGCATGGACGGCAAGGCAGCTCCCAAGGGATAAGCTGTGCACCAGGATACAGGACACCCGGGCGAAGGGCACTCCGAAACCAAACAGGAATTGGACGAGGTTGAAGTTTACCGGCTCCTTGAGCAGGTGGCTGTAATTGGCTTTGATCCTGATATCGTTGGCGAGGATTTCTCGCCGCAGTCCCTCAGCCTTCTGGCCATCCTGGCCACAATGCACTCTTGATGGTCCATTATAGAGTCCACCACTGTCAGAGATCCAGCACTAGGACTGAAGTAGGGTGATAACTACGCATGTTCATGACGTGCCTCTGCATTGGTGGCTCTACAAATCTACGATTGAATTATCACGTGGAATCGGTTTTCTCCACAGGAGTTTTTTTCTGGTTACGCTTCTTTCAGCGATTGACAATCTTTACGCTCGTTTACAATAATCACATTCTTTTAAAAATAATCACATTCTTTTAATAATCACATTCTTTTAATAATCACATTCTTTTAATAATCACATTCTTTTAAATATCGGCCAGGCCCTGCTAGGACTGCCTCCAGTAGGACCGCACGAAAGTCGGCGCCACTCACGGTTTACAGCTCAGCAAGCGCCCCAGAGCGCAGAGCCTCATAGGGTTAGATCTAGTCGAGGTAAAGAGAAAGAGCATCTAAATCTAGTCTACAATATGCATGCGGCCTAGGTGTAGTAGCGCGGCTCGTCAAAGACGTGGTAGCGGTGGCCGCGCACGCCGTCGCCGCGGAACATCTGCGGGAAGCGGCGGCCCACCGCCACGTCGGCCTCGTCGACGCGCTCGTTGCTGTAGTTGGGCGCCTCGCCCACCACGAACTTGCCGACCTGCAGCTCGGTGTCGGTGATGGTCGACCGCGAGATGCGCGCGTAACCCGTGCGCTTGAGGCCCTTGTACAGAATGTACTCGCACCAGCGGTCCCAGTCGTCGGTGGGGTCGATGTCGTGCATGCCCGAGTACTCGGACACGTACGTGTTGTAGTTGCCCTCGTGCGGCTTGGTCACCAGGTACGACAGCAGGATGGTAGGGTTTTCGGCAAGACGCATGATGGTGGACACGCCCGCCGTTTGCAGCCGCCGGTCCTCGACGTCCTCCTCCTGGCCCGAGTGGAACACCACCACGTCCACGGGATGGCCGTAGACGTCCAGCGTGGCGTGGATGGCCGGCGCCAGCTCGCCCACCGGCGACGGCAGCAGATGGTGCGTCGACTTGAGGATGGGGAAGCGCGACAGCAGCGCAGCGCCCCATGTATGCTTGTTGGGGCCGGGGCCGTAGTCGGCGTAGTAGCCGAGCTCCTCGGCAATGCGCTGCGTCATGTCGCGGTGGCCGCCAATCACGCGCTGGGTGTCGCTTTCCAGCAAACCCACGACGTCGACCTCCGCGTCGCGCAGCAGGTCGCGCATGCGCACCTCGGACGCCCACATGTCGTTGTCGAGGCCGAAATGCACGGTCCAAATGCCGGCCGTCATGAGCTTCTCCTCGGGATGCACGGGCGCGGGCACGACGTGCTGCAGGCGCTGCAGCGTCACGAGCCCGCCCAGCGCGAGCGCGGCGGTGATGGCAATCAGCACGAAGCGCGCAACGCGTCGCGTGGCCGCCAGAACGGCGCTCGTGGCCTTTTCACGGTTCACCTTGCGCGCGTTCAGCACACCCACGCTCAACAGCAGCTGGTTGATTGCCATGACAACCCACGTGCGCTCGCGCAGCGCGGGGCCGCCGGGCACAAACGCGTACGCCACCGTCCACGTCTCGGCCAGAATCAGCAGCATCTCAATCAGCATGGCAATGCCAAACACCTTGTAGGGCGAGTAGCGGCCGGCCGTCTCGAGAATCGCCGGGGCAACCGCGCACAGGTACGCAGCCACCACCAAGCCGCCCGCATAGCCGATCCAGTGCTTGAACAGATAAAGCACGGCGGCCGCCAGGTTGACGGCAAGCAGCGGGCTGGTGCCCAGAACGGCGCGCTTGCGCGTAACACCAATATAAAGACCCGCGCCCATCACCACAAGCGTCACAAAGCCGTGGGGAAGCGGCGTGGGACCCCGAACAGGGTAGCCTTCCCACACCCACAGCGGCAGCAGCGACGTGTCGCTGAGGTACGTCTGCATGGCGAAAACAAGGCCGCCCACACCGAGACCGGCCTTGACGGCGCATCCGCTAGGCGAGCCCGCGGCAGGAGCAGTCGAGGCAAAGCGGCGAGTGCCGGCACCGGCCAGAAGCGCGCCGGTGATGGCCAGGCCAAGACCCCACTTGTTGAGACCGCCGTTGGTCTCGTTCATCACCGACCAGATCGGGTTGTTGGTCCACAGGTACATCTTGGCGACCGCAGACAGCATCAGGCCGACCACAAACGCGGCGGCGTTAGCAGTGGCCCAGCCGGCCGGCTTGGACGCGGCAGCGTAGGTCTGCACGGCCAGCGCGATGGCGCCGAAGCCGCAGCCGGCAGCAACGACCTGCACGCGATCGCTAGGTTTAGGAACTAGATACGCAGCCACGCCCAGCGCAGTGCCGAGCCACGCGAGCTGCGGGTAGCCCACAAACAGCTTGCGCAGGGGACCCACCAGCAGCGCCGGCGCCAGAATGGCCACCAGCAGCGCCTCGTAGCCGGAGATGCCCATGTACCACAGTGGGAAGTACCAGATGAGCACGCCAAAGGAGGTGAAGACGGACCAGAACACAAAGTAATTGATGACGGCAACAACAAACGTCAGCACCGGCACGCCCGTGCGGTCGCCGGCCTTGACGTCGGCCTTGACGGTCTTCTCGGTCTTTTCCGCGGCAGTCGCCGAGGCAACGCCCGACTCGTTGATGGTGATGGAAACACCGCCCAGGTCAATGATACTCACGGTGTCAAAGCCCACGTCCAGCAGAATCAGAGCCCACTCCAAAAACGCGTAGATCGTGTAGGCGCCGGCAATCTTGTGGACCTTGTGCTGGATGAAAAAGTACACGAGCGGCACAATGGTCGCGAAAAAAGCAACGGCCAGCCGCACGCGCCATTTGCGGGCCGGCGTGTTGGCCGGCGTCAGCTGCGTGCGCAGCACCGTCCACGGAATCGTCAGAACCATATAAGCAATCATAAAGATATCATGCCAATCATGGTCGTCCGTAGACGTGATGTACGTCCATCCGCCGCATGTGATGGACCGAACCACGCCAACAATAAGGGCAATCAGGGGCTTGGACGAGCCTTCACGTGCAGTAAGAAGGTACGTGAGACCCAGCAGAAGAAAACGAGGACCGGCAGTCAACGCAATCAGAATCTGATAAATACTCCGCTCAGGATACCGGTCACCAATCGTGGCCGACACCGAGGGGAACCATTCGTCCGGGTAACCATAGTGTTCGTTTTGCACAATCTTGTGGTAGTGCAGGTACGAGCCGACCACCAACGCGGCCAGAAAGGCCGAGTACGCGGAGACGGTGTGCGCGTACGCAATCCATTTGCCGCTGATGGACAACACTTTAGTGTTTGTTCTGTCCTTCATGACAAAAACTAGGCCGCGGTGTTCGAGCCGACGTGGGGTTATTCACGGGGGTTAGGGATGCGGGATGGTCGTGGGTTAGGGAGGGGTTAGGAAAGTAACCCCCAGAGTATATAAGGCACCATCCCCCCCCACTTTCACATGTGATAGGTTTAAGGTTGGAAGGCCATCAAGGTATCTTTCAAGTTGTTTATTCATGTAGGTTTATTTTATAGTTAAATTTGGCCCGTGCTTGGCAGATTAGTTGCCGGTTAGTGCCCGTTGGCGGCTAAACAGTCTCGACGGTCTGTACCGCCGGAGGCGGCCCAGGGAGTGTGGGGGAAGCCCCCGCAAAAACACCTCCGTTCTGTTTATTTCTTTTTCTTTTCTTTTTTATAACTCTCCGAGCTAAAGCTCGTCGGTTTTCCGCCGAAGGCGGCCCGGGGGGTGCGGGTGAATCCCCCGCAAAAACATCCTCGTTCTGTTTATTTATTTATTCTTTTTTTACAACTCTCCGAGCTAAAGCTCGTCGGTTTTCCGCCGAAGGCGGCCCAGGGGGTGCGGGGGAATCTCCCGCAAACAGCTACCTCTGCATTTTGTTATTTTTCGTGTGAAGTAGGTTGGACGTCAAAGCGTGCCATGTGCTATTGTGCGGGGTTTAGGTAGATCAAGATATCATTCAAGTCGTATATATATGTAGGGTTGAGTCGTAACTGAAGGGGTCGGTTGCGGCCGGCCGGCAGTGGCCTAGACTGTCTCAACGGTTTGGTACTGCTCGCTCTTGGCCCACCACCGGCTGAGCGCAAGGGCGAAGCAGCCCAGCCCCATAAGACTGAGCTGCAGAACGCCGCCGAAATCAACGGTCTTGTAGATCAGGAGCAGCGCCTGGATGGCCACCATGAACCCGAGAAGCTGCACAAACACCGTCAGGTGGTTCATCACCACCGCAGGGCCGGTCAGAATCGCCTTGGGCCGGAAACTCGCCATGCCCATCGCCGAATCAAACAAAACAGCACCCAGAACACCCAGAAGCTGCATCAACAGGAAATAGCGGCTGTTCAACCGAACCAACTGCCGAAGACCATACGAAACGGCATATGCCGCACCGCTAACAATCGCCGGGATCAGGATCCACTGGGCTAGGGTCCGCGCCTTGACGCTCACAGTGCCCTTGACAGGATACTCTTGGAGGTACTTATCGTGGAAGCGGCAAGCATAGGCCAAGAACGCACATAGAGGGAATCCGTAAATATAAGCGTGGGGGAACTCCACAACGTCGGTGACCTGGTGTTTGCGATGGTTGTGCACCGGACGAGGATGGCTGGCAAAGTATACGCCCACCAACAAGAAGCCTAGGGCCCAGGCGCGCCAGATATACGAAGCAATACCGCTGGGCTGCTTCAACCGATGCGCATGCTCAAGCTGCAACAGGTAGGGGAACGCAATGGCCACAAGCGACAAGCATCCAAAGATTTCTCCAACTAGCACCATGACAAATGTTTGATGAAAAAGATAATGCCAAGGATTATATGCACCATGCAGAGTACCTTTTAGCCCTAGACAGCTGACGGGCATTTTAACCACTAGAATACGCAGCGATCTTGGATCGCAACCGTTTTTGTTCTCTTCATATCCCACCCTACGATTTTTCAAAGATTTCCATAATCCCTACCCGATAAGGTAGTTGACAGCGAGGGTTACCCCATGCGAGATAACTCTACTTGAAAACGGTCAAAAATGTTTCGAAAATGGACTATTAATATTGTGAACCCGGTTAAACCCCCCTAAAAGTTACTAAAAAATATTGAAATCCCTCAAATCTTCCTTTTACCAAGATATCATCGGCTCTACATGCACCGCATATTATCGCAGGGTTAGGGCCCGCGGCACTATATATCGATAAGGCTTTCCCCCCGGAAATCCATCAACGATCAGGTATTCTCTCCTATTTTGATGTTGGTATCTGCATATCTTCTTGCTGCTCTTGCTCTTGTCGAGGCCAAGCCCTCCAAGAAATCTCAACTGCCTATTACTCCTGAACGGTTGGATACCCTCAATAAGAAATGGGGTTCGGACTGGCCGTTTTCGGGTATCTCCACCTTCGCTCATCTGCAAACCGACCGCTGCTTGACCAATCCGGAGTCTGCTTTCGATGTAGCCCTCATTGGTGTTCCTTTTGATACTGCTGTGTCGTACAGACCCGGTGCTCGGTTTGGTCCGCGAGCGATTCGGGCTGCTTCGATGCGTCAATCGAGTCTCCGCGGCTTCAATTTCCGGGCCGGCATCAATCCTTATCAAGATTGGGCCACTGTTGTTGATTGCCAAGACCTCACCGTCACTCCTGTGGACAATAAACTGGCATTGACGCAGATGACCGACGGCTTCACGGAGCTGTTGTCTCGTCCCACTGCAAACAAGGCTAAGGGCGACCATCCTCGGCTTGTTGCTTTGGGCGGCGACCACTCCATCGTTCTGCCGCATCTCAGGGCTCTGCACGATATCTATGGCCCGATTGCAGTCATTCATTTCGATGCTCACCTCGACACTTGGCTGCCCACAAAGTACCCCTCGGGCTGGTCCGATTTCGCCGAGACCGACTCGGGCCATTTCACTCATGGCAGCATGTTCTGGATGGCCCATGAGGAGGGTCTGCTTGCCGAGGGTTCCTGCATTCACGCCGGTCTGCGCACTCGCTTGTCGGGCACTGACTACTCCGACTACGAGGAGGACAGCGAGCAGGGCTTCGCCCGCATTCAGTGCGACGAGGTCGATACCATCGGCGTCGAGGGCATTGTCGAGCTCATCAAGAAACGCGTCGGCGATATGCCTGTGTATCTCTCCGTTGATATCGACGTCATCGACCCGGGCATGGCTCCGGGCACAGGTACTCCTGAAGTGGGCGGCTGGACCTCTCGCGAACTGATTGCCATGCTGCGTGGTCTGCATAGCCTCAACATTGTTGGTGCCGACATCGTCGAGGTCGCGCCGGCCTACGACAATGCCGAAATCACCGCGCTGGCGGGCGCCCAGGTCGCATACGAAATCGTCACCAACATGGTCATGGGCCGTCGCGACGCGCTCCCCCATACTAATCCTGGCCACGATGAACTGTAAATAATGCATACTCTAGTCTAATATCTAGTCTCATATCTAGCCGCATCCAGTCCCTCCTGGGCCTGTCAATCTCTAACTAGCCAGACCACATGAGTACCCCTCTTGGCAATAAGCTCGCCGTTGGCCTTGACGTCGCCAGGCTTGAGACTGCTTTCAAGCGTTTTTTCAAACTCCGCCTGGAAATTGCCGAGCTTGTCGCCAAGAGCGGTAATGTAGCTACGCGTCTTCCAATAATCCCAGTAGAACTGCTTGGAGGGAATCACTTTATCGTAGGGAAATTTCGCTTCGTGCAAGGGCCCGAAATACTTGTTTCCTTCAAAGGCCGCTGGCCATTTCATGTGGTTGTACTGCGGAACGTTCTTATCATACGAATGGCACAGTTTCACGGTCTTGTACTGCCAATTGTCTTCCGACAGACTATCAAAGTCTTCGTAGTTCCAAATCAAGCAAAGCACTCCGCCCGGCTTCAGTAGCCGGTGGAACTCCTTTACAGAATCCTCGTTCGCAAACCAGTGAAACGCCTGGGCCACCACAATCGCATCTGCAGTGCCGTCGGCCAATGGCACCTTCGACGCATCGGCCTGAATTGCCTCGATTTCCGGCAAGTTCTTGCGGAACGTCTCAAGCATTCCGGGCGACGGATCTGTGGAAATAATCTTGGCTTTTGTTTCTTTGGCCAAAAGTGCCGTGAATTTGCCTGTTCCAGCCCCGATTTCGACGATGGTGGAGTCAGGCGTCACGTTGGTAACTTCAATAACCTTTTTCAAGGCATCTTCAGGATAGCCTGGACGGAATTGATCGTAACTAGCATGGTTCTGAGTGAACGACGATTGCGATACCGGATGTGCAACCATTGTAGTGAGGAGTCGACAATGACGCAGCCGTTGAGGGTTCCTGACCCTGGCGTGCCCGATTGGGCGGGGTCCGCATGGATGTGCTCATGGCCCTCGCTGTGCTCTCTGTGTCCTTCCTTGTAGTTGATGTTGTGTTTTTCCTTGTAATTGACGTGATCCCGACATTGCATCTCGCGTTTCATACTTACATTGCATCCACATTATCTGTGCTCTGCGTTGTCTGCTGCATCGTTTGTGCTCCTCGCATTGCTCCTTGCATACTCTACGCCTCGCATTGCTCCGTGCATGCGCTGTGCTCTTCGCATGCACTTAGTAGTGTCGTACTGAATATCTTTCTTATAGTTCTTTCTTATTCGCTACTCACACAGAAATCTACTATTTCTTGGACTTGGGGATGCTGTTGCTGATCTGCTTGTTGAGGTTGATCAGCTTGGAGGCATCCACGTTGTTCTTGACGGCAAGCTCGGCAAGACGAGAGTAGTCGCCAGTGATGCGGCCGTACTGCTCAGCCGAGACACGGTCCTCGGCACCGCCAATCATGTTGGCAAGGAATACCTCAGCACCGTTGGTGACGGACTGAACGAAGGGGCCGAGCAGAACGTTGCCGATAGCAATAGATAGACCGCCGGTCAGGGGGCCAAGAGCACGAGAGACAGTAGCGATAGCGTTATCGATCTGCGAATCGGCACCGGTGATGTAGGCGACCAGGCGGTCGGCGTTGGAGTGAACGCTGTTGGTCTTCAGCTGGTTGTTCAGAGTATCCTGGACCTGCTGGTGGTTCGTCATAGAACCTTGAGCACCCTGCAGAGCGACTGTGTGCTCGTAGCCACCGAGACCTTGGGCCTTGCCAGAGGACTCATCGGTGGTAGTAACACCACGCTTGGACTTGGGGATGCTGTTGGAGATCTGCTTGTTCAGGTTGATCAGCTTGGACGCATCAACGTTGTTCTTAACGGCAAGCTCGGCAAGACGCGAGTAGTCGCCGGTGATGCGGCTGTATTGCTCAGCAGACAGACGGTCCTCGGCACCGCCAACCATGTTGGCGAGGAACACCTCAGCACCGTTGGTAACGGATTGAACGAAGGGGCCGAGCAGAACATTGCCGACGGCAACCGAGAGACCACCGGTCAAGGGGCCGAGAGCACGAGAGACAGTAGCGATAGCGTTATCAATCTGCGAATCAGCGCCAGTGATATAGGCAACCAGGCGGTCAGCGTTCGAGTGAACGTTGTTGGTCTTGAGCTGGTTGTTCAGGGTGTCCTGAACCTGCTGGTGGTTCGTCATGGAACCCTGAGCACCCTGCAGAGCGACAGTGTGCTCGTAGCCACCAAGACCCTGGGCCTTGCCCGAAGTCTCATCAGTGGTAGTGACACCGCGAGCAACAATGGGCGAGGCGGTGACGAGGGTTAGAAGAGCGAGAGTGGTAGCGGCAGAAAGCTTCATTGGAAAGAGTGGAGAGTGCTTGAAAAAGTGTGGATACTTTCACAGTAGTTACCACCTGTTTATATAGCCGATGGTCAAAATAAGCTCATTTTTCAGGTATCTGCAATATCTTCTGAAACAAGGTTTTGATCTCGTTTATGCATGGTTTGTCTGAGATCAATAAAGTTTCAATTAAAGAAGTATCGGGTACTCTAGCGATCGGCTACTATGAAAATTGCCAATCATTCAGATACCCGTTCCGCAGCATATGTTTTGTAGAACCCGTTTCTGGTTTGATTGTGCTTCTATTTTCAACTTAATCGACATTCTGAGATGCCAACTCAATGTCCCCTATTCTCTTAATAGTCACACATATATAACTGGCTGGATCACACATCACACCTAGTGGAGCTATTGTTAGAAATTATAAGCGATTGATGCCTCAATGGCTTGCATTCTAGTTCATGAAATAAGGTTTACACAGGTGCATGCATGCCGGCTAGCATAGCCAGCTTTGGCGATCTTAGCGGAGAATGTGAAGGGCTTAGATTGCAAGGCACCATGCGCTCCAGCATGCGAAAAAGTAGAGTGCCTAGTTATTTCTGAAAACTAAACGCTGGCAAGCCCTGCTCAGCCAACTGAGCAGTGTCAACGATATACAAATAGGACTTGCTTGAATTCGCCTAGGTCACTATTTCAAAACTATGAAAAGTTGCCTACTTCTTGGACTTGGAGATGCTGTTGCTGATCTGCTTGTTCAGGTTGATAAGCTTGGAGGCATCAACGTTGTTCTTAACAGCAAGCTCGGCAAGACGCGAGTAGTCGCCGGTGATGCGGCTGTACAGCTCAGCAGACAGACGGTCCTCGTCACCGCCAATCATGTTGGCCAGGAACACCTCAGCGCCGTTGGTAACTGACTGAACGAAGGGACCGAGCAGGAAGTTGCCGATAGCAACCGACACGCCGCCGGTCAAGGGGCCAAGAGCACGCGAGACGGTAGCGATAGCATTGTCGATCTGCGAATCAGCACCGGTGATGTAGGCAACGAGACGGTCGGCGTTAGCATGCACGTTGTTGGTCTTCAGCTGGTTGTTCAAGGTGTCCTGAACCTGCTGGTGGTTCGTCATGGATCCTTGAGCACCCTGGAGAGCGACGGTGTGCTCGTAGCCAGCAAGACCCTGAGACTGACCCTGAGACTGCGAAGAAGCCTCAGTGGTGGTAGTAACACCACGCTTCGACTTGGGGATGCTGTTGGAGATCTGCTTGTTAAGGTTGATCAGCTTGGAAGCATCGACGTTGTTCTTGACAGCGAGCTGAGCAAGACGCGAGTAGTCGCCAGTGATGCGTCCGTACTGCTCAGCAGACAGACGGTCCTCAGCAACACCAACCACGTTGGCGAGGAAAACCTCAGCACCGTTGGTAACCGACTGAACGAAGGGACCAAGGAGGACATTGCCGACGGCAACGGACAAGCCGCCGGTCAGAGGGCCAAGAGCGCGCGACACAGTAGCGATAGCGTTATCGATCTGCGAATCGGCACCGGTGATGTAGGCAACAAGACGGTCAGCGTTGGAGTGAACGTTGTTGGTCTTCAGCTGGTTATTCAAGGTGTCCTGAACCTGCTGGTGGTTCGTCATGGCACCCTGAGCACCCTGCAGAGCAACGGTGTGCTCATAGCCACCGAGACCCTGAGACTTGGTAGAAGTCTCGTCGGTGGTGGTGACACCACGGGCCTCAAGAGGCGAGATAACAATGGGCGATGCAGTGACCAGAGTAAGGAGAGCGAGAGTGGTAGCGGTGGAAAGCTTCATTGGAAAGAGTATTGAGAGGTCAAAGGAAAGTGTTGATGATTTCTTAGTAGGTAGCACCGGTTTATGTAGCTTAAAGATCTAAGCGGGGTCAATTTTCACGTTGCTGCGTGAAACATGCATTTGATCTTATGCATGCTAGAGTTTGTCTGAAATGAATAAAGTTTCATTAAAGGGTTGGATCTGATGCAGCGTGTGCACCGACGGGGCAGTCGTGAATTGGTATTTTCTGCTCTAGGATGTACAAACAATCAACATATCTTTAGAGACGTATACCACACTAGAAAAAACGGCAGATCGAGAATAAGGTTAATGCAGGTACATATGTGCCTTGTCTAGAGACTAACATATCAGGTGTTTTTTTCAATATAGTTCGTACATGTTTCGTCAATAGACTAATGTCAGGTGTTTTTTCAATCTTGTTCGAACCCTGCCTGGCATTCGCCCGACACAGGCCCAGGACATTGAATGGGGCATTGATATCTAGTGACCCCGAGTGTTTTTGTCAAGGAGATTTGTATATATCGGGTGTTATATTTCAACAGGTGTCATGCAGCGTTATGCACGTGAACGAGCCGGCTGCAGCGAAATATGACCTGCCACATTCTCTGGTCACAGTACTGTTCGCCAATTCCACCCCTGCCTACGTGTAACCATAGTACCTCCTAAACCCTGTCATTTCAACAGCCGAAGTCATGACCCCAGCGCAAACAAATATAACCACACGCACACAAGCATACTTCGCTATTTCAGCCCCGACTGTATGATGCAGAACAAGATTGTCATCACCCGCAAAGCCGAAATGTGATATGTCACATTCCCTACGACTTTCTATCACATTTTCTTCATGCAGGGTTCATGCAGGAAAATGTGATCTATCACATCCCAGCAAAGGACCCCCACAAAACCAGCCAAAATCATCCACAATCTAAACAACTACACCTAGTCTAATTAAAAATACGCACGGGATAGCCTACAGGGTACTGGCCATGCACCTCCGCACTCGTAACAATAGTATAGGTCTTGGTGGAGAACGGAGCAGGCAGAGGCGGCAGTCCGTTGCTATCAAGAACCAAAGCAGCAGCAGCCTTGGTCTCGAGAGCAGCCGGAAGCGAAAGCTCGCCGTTGGCGACGGTTGCTAACTGCTTAGCACCCTCGTCGCCCTTGGCAATGCGCGGCTGAGCAACAGAACCGTAGAGCAAAAGACCGGCCAGTGCACTCTGATCGAAAGCCGAGGTCTGCGGGTAGTGGCGGCGGTAATCGCGCTTCCAGTAGGGATTGTTGGCGATATCGATAGCCGGAAGCTCGCCGACGGTGTGTTTAAGGTCGTTGGTAGGCTGGCTGCCGGGTGTAGGATCACGGTACCAGTTGACGATGGGGTTACCGCTGGAACGGTTAGGAACCATCGCGAGTTTGCTGCGAATCCAGTTCCACACGCCGCGGGACGCGGCTGTGTATTTTTTATTGTATGGGACGGGTCCACCACTCATTGGACAGTTGATGTAAGCGGTCGGGCAAGTGGTGAATATTAGAGGTAAGCGCTTAGGGTGACCGCCGGTTTATATTTGACTAAGCACTTAGATGTTTAGAGAAGAATCGTGACTCAGCGTTCGTGTCGTTACTAAGCGGTAATTAAAGCGCGTCTAACGGGTTAGGACGCATCAAAATATTGCCTCCTGGGCCCTGTTTGGTGGTTGAACCTAAGAAGAACCCGGGAATGGAAAAGTTCGAGGATACTTTGCGATGCAGAATTTGCAAACAAATATACACCGCTCCTACGATGACCTCGTGTGGTCACACATTCTGCAGTCTTTGTATACGCAGACACTTGGACGGCCATCCCAAATGTCCATTGTGTTTGCAGCAGACGCAGAGCTCTAGCTTACGGTCCAATCATGCCGTTAGTGATATTATTGAGGCGTGGAATGTTTTCAATCCCGAAGTTACGGCTGCGTTGGATTCATCCGATGCCGCTAGCCGGCAACAAATTCCTCAGTCTCGCAAACGCACTTATGAAGTTGATCTTGTCTCTTCTCCTGACTCGCCACAGAGTTCCAGCTCGTTTGGCTCGCTCGCGTCCGCGCCCGGCTCGATTGCACCGTCGGCTACTGCTTTTTCGCCGCTCAGCTCGGACCCTGCCGACGGCGACAGATCAGCGTGTCCGATCTGCCAGAAAATGCTGCCGATTGCAGACATTCAGGGCTCTCATATCGACAATTGTCTGCGGCGACAGGCGCGACCGATCGCGCAGCCTCCACAGCTCAAAAAAATCCCGCTGGTGAACTACGCGACCGTCAGCGACACCAAGCTACGCCAGATGCTCGTCCAGCTCGGGCTGTCGTCAAAGGGCAACCGGCAGCGGCTGCAGGCGCGTCATCGCGAGTGGGTTCATCAATGGAATGCCAATACCGAGGACCGGCGGCCGAAAACAGTGCTGACGCTCAAAAAGGCCATCCATGAGTGGGACGCGGCGCAGGACCGCACGGAACACTCGGTTAAAGACATAGATATTGGTAACTGGAACACGCGGTACGCGGACGAGTTCAGTGAGCTCACCGTGCAGGCCCGCAACAGCCTCAAGCGGCCCGAGCCAGAGTCGCTGTAGACCAGAGGCTATTTATTGTAACGATATCGCTATTTACTTAATGCATTACCCCGTACACACAGTCTAGAAGACAACCTTTAGCACGGAGAGTTATAAAAAAAGCCAGCGTCCCAGCCGCCACATCGCAGAGGGTAACGACCCCGGGCAGGCTAGACGGAAGCATACAGGCGACAGGTGTTTAATGAGAGTCATAAGGCTATTCTAGCGCTATTTGGGGCTATTAGAATCTATGGAGAATGAGATTAGTCGCTCTGTACGACGACGGAAGTGGAATCCTGGATGTAGTCGGTGGCGTCGCGAGGGTCCTGGTCAACGCCAACCGAGCTGGTGACAGTGAACGTGTCGGTCAGCGTTGCGGTGGTAGTGAGGGTCTCCAGAGGCTCTTCGGCGTGGAAATTGCTGTAGGTTGTTGCCTGGGCAGCGGCGGCAGCAACAGATTCCGCAGCGGCGGCAGCCGACTCTGCCGCAGCCGCCTCGATGTTGGCTGCAACTTGGTTGGGATTCGGAGAAGTGAACTTAAACGTATCCCAAAGATCCTTCTCGACGAGGCGCACGGAAATAATGGCCAGAATCACAATTAGAAGGCTGGATATCAGCACCCAGCCAATAGTGGCCTTAACGGTGGACGGCTCGACGCGTCGCACAAACACGCTGCCATCCAGCGACGTGGCAGCAACAATGGGGCCCTCGGGGCCGTTCGAGACAGCAAGAGCAGTCACGGGGAACGAATGTGCGCCCTTGAAGCGCTGCACCGCGCTCAGTTCTCCGTCGTACACATAAATATCGCCGGCCGCGGTTGCTGCGGCCACAACACCACCGTCGGCAGCCAAGCATGTAATGCTTTTGCCGGCCAGCGTCTGCGTACGCTTGACGTCGCCCTGCAGGGTCGCCAGCGCAACCAGCGGCGTGGCCTTGGGGCGATTGATGGCGCCGACAATGTGTGTATTGCTGGCAAACGCGACACGCGTCCAGATGGCCGACTTCAGCGTCACCGGCACCTCGATGATGGACTCCTTCTTGCCCTGCTGCGCGTCAAACACAACAATCTCTTTAGGCGTCGCAACGGCCAGCAGCTTGCCGTCGGGCGAAAACGCAACATCGTTGGTTTCTCCACCTACATGCCACACTTCGTTGGCATTGTGACGATCCACCACATAAACGCCGCCGTCGCCGCCGTCGGCAACCGCCGCCACAAGGTCGTCGGACACCGCAATTGCTTTTTGGTAGACCTCGGGGTTTGTGGTGCCAAATAAGTCGTAGGCGTTTTTCTCGGAAAGATCAGGAGCAATCACCCGCAGATGCCGGTTCTTCCCAGCCTTGATGGCTGCTTCGCCCCGATTGGCGCCAGCATAAACAGTGCCATCGCTGGCAACCGCCAAACATGTGGGGTTATCCTCGTCATTGGCAAGCGTTTGCTCGCCAACCACCTCGCCGGTCAGAATGTTTAACGCTGTGAGCTTGTTCTCAACGCCATGATTGCCTTCACCACCTCCGCCGCCAACAATCAGCGTCGTAGGCTCGGAAAAAGCGGCCGCATAGAGCGGATACCCGGTGGAAATCATTAGTAAAAAACGGTTACCGTGGGTGGTTCTGTTGCAGTAAGCGAGTTCAAGCTACGCACGGTGATTTACATGCACAGCCAGGTAGTTGATATAGGGATTTTAAAAGCAACCATGTGGAAAGTATAATTTATGCTTGGGGTCTTAATTTTTGACTCAATTATCGATTCCAGTATATATTTTATGGCTTGCTGAAATGTTGCGCCGCTAATAATGGGGCCCTGATTGCTGCAGGCACTGCCAGGGTTAGGGCTTTATAAAACCTATCCTGTTAAGTGATCTATCACATATTTTAATTTACGTGCATAAATGTGCATGAGAGTTTGAAATAATCCCAACATGTAGCCATTGCGCTGTTAGTTACCGTATTATCGCCATCAGCCTCCTTTGACTTACATAGCGCAATACACTAAGCAACTGCTGACCCCGGTTTACCACAGTCCCGAGTCATCACTCATCACAATGAACGTTCTATCTATTCAGAGCCATGTGGTTCATGGATATGTAGGCAATAGAGCGGCTACGTTCCCTCTTCAACTCCGCGGATGGAACGTTGATGCTCTAAACAGTGTCATGTTTTCGAACCATACCGGTTATGGTTCTTTCGCAGGCACCAGAACTACTGCAGACGATATGAAGGCCATCTATGAGGGTCTTTGCAAAGTCGATTTCAAGTATAATGCTCTTTTGACTGGCTATGTGCCTTCTCCCGAAGCCGCCAAGGAAGTTGGCAATATCGGTGTTGATCTCAAAAAACGCTTTCCGGATTTGGTCTGGCTTATGGACCCTGTGATGGGCGATGAGGGTAAGCTGTATGTGAGCCCAGAAGTGGTTCCCATCTATCAAAATGTGATGAAGACTGGTGCAGTCACTTTGATCACTCCGAATGGGTTTGAAGTCGAGACGTTGACTGGTATCAAGCTCACTTCCCATGACTCAATTCTGCTTGCGCTGCAGGTGCTGCATACTGATCTCAAAGTCCCGAATGTGGTGATCACGTCGGTTGTTTTAGACGGTAAACTTTTGGCCATTGGTTCTGCTGGCGAAAACCCCTTTGTGGTGGAACTCGAGCGCATTCCCTCGTACTTTAGCGGCACGGGCGATTTGTTTGCGTCTTTGTTATTAGATCGCTTTTATCATTTCAAAGATAAACCTGACGGGCTGGCCCATGCCACTGCTGCCGCTCTGGCGTCCGTCAAATATGTGCTGGAAACAACCTACAACTACACGAAATCGAACGGTGTTGTTGGCCGTCGCGGAGACGCCAACACTATGAAGCATATGGAGCTGCGGCTCATCGACTGTAGACGCGAGATCATGGATAGCACCAGCGAGCTCGATTTCACATACTTTTGACTTTCTATAGACTAATTGCATGACCCATTTCTCCTTTTTGTTGGACCACCAGCAAAACCGTTCCGGAAGCCATCGGCCTACTCGGGAGCTTGCTCGGCAAAGCTCAGCCACTTTTCCTTAGCAATGACGGTTGGGATTGGCATCCGGCTGCCGAATCCCGTACACTAGCGAGGCTTGGCTCTCGAAACAAGGGTCTTAACGCATTCAACCCCATATGCATATACCTGCATGCCCATGCACCAAAAATGGTCGGGTTAAGTAAGCTCTATGGGGCTGTGGGGTTCCTGGGCTCCGGCAATTCCGTAGATTGTTATTCGCTTATTGATTAACGTATTTTTATTAGCCATTAATAAAGAGGTAGGGCCAAATGCACCTGTGCTGCTATTCTAGGACAGTCGAAGATCTCGGCTGCCTCCATAGCCCCCTGCCAGTTTCCCTACTGTTCTAAGGATTCCCCGGTGGTCTATTACAGCTTCGTCAATTGCAGCCAAGGTGAAAATTTTGGGTCATCCAACTCCTCGAGTTTCCAACATAGACGAGTCTTTCAATATCACCTATTCAGACTACTCTTTTGCTCAGGGATTCTACGGCACAGACACCATCAAGTTCGGCGACAAGAGTGTGAGCAATGCCAGGTTTGGGGTGGCTCAAAAGTCGAATGCTACAATGGCTGTGTTTGGAGTGGGCCCACAAGGTGGGGAAGCAACTGTGACGAGTTTCAGTGACAATGGTGAGCCGGAAGATACCTATCTCAACATCCCCGCGATGTTCAAAGACCAGGGTATCACCACTTCGGCAGCATACTCGTTATGGATCAACGATTTGAAATCCTCCGAGGGCCAGATCTTATTTGGAGGTGTTGATCATTCCAAGTATGTTGGGTCTCTGCAGTTGGTGCCCATGGTATCTGGAGACATTATCACTGACGCCCAAGAGCAGAAGAGCCCTGGCCTCCGCAAGCAAGTGCAGGCACGTCAACCAACCCAGCCATTCATTATGATCAACAAGATCTATGCGTACAATGGCACCGGCCAGGCTGGACTAGTAGCCGACATGGCATTGCCGGCCCTTCTCGACTCCAGTTCTGCTTTCAGCTACATGCCTCCTTCCATGCTTACAACCGTTGTGGGCTCTATTGGAGGGGCATTCAATCACGATTTGCTTGTCTATGTTGCTTATTGCGATACCGAGGGCGGCCTTGAAATCGATTTCTCCGGGGTTCCGATCAGTGTGCCCTACAGCAGCTTCTTGGTCCCTGTAATTTCCAATGGTAGAGCTATTACCAACTCCGATGGAAGACAACTATGCAAGATTCCAATTGCTAGCAAAGCAGGGTCCCTGATCCTTGGGGATTCCATTTTGAGCTCCATGTACTGTGTGTTTGACAACGATAACTTCCAGGTCGCAATCGCCAATACCCGCCTCAATGTCACCGACAGTGACGTGGAATCTATCAGCGGAAGTATCCCAAGTGCCAGGTCTGCTTCAAGCTACTCGTCCACTGCCACTAGTGAATCGTTTTCAGTATTTACTCTCGGCATCCTGGACTTCACCACGAGCCTGGTGGTAGCCATGGGCGACTCTGGATCTGCTATGCCTAAGGCTACCACTACTTCCACAAACGCGGATCAGGGTGATGATACTGGATCCAGTACTGGAGCCAAAGCCACCTCATCTTCGACTTCGTCTGCACGCTCTTCCACGTCTCGCGCATCAACTTCATCCACTACCTCGCAAGCCGCCAGCAGCTCTTCTTCATCCGGAAGCAACGCTGCGACCACTCTTGGCGTAAGCGTAGCCTTTATGCTGCCGTTTGCCGTGATGCTTTTGTAGATTTATATCTATCTTGTATCAATTTGTTAACTTGCTCTAAACATCACAGCTACATTGTAAGCCTATGTACGCCATCCATAGTTTGCCAAGGTCTTGTAGGCATTGGTTTGCGAAAATCGGATATGTGATCGATTCACTCGCCACAATCGGCAGGACTTTGCAACGCTATGCGCGAATATGGCCCGACAACGGCGGCTTCCAGGGATGGGGTTCACCAAAGGTCTTGGCATTGTCTCAGCTAATGATAGCGAAGCTGCTTTTTCCGACGAATTGAGTATGATTCCTCGGAAACTAGATCATTACATTTACGATTAATATCTGCTCGGATCTTTGGTTTCGAATTGTATCAAAGTTTATCGGTGTGCATACTTATAGATCCCTGCTCCGGTGCCTACTCAGATCAAGCTTGAAGCATGTCTAAGCCCAGTCATTCGCTTGAATATTGGCTTGACTAACTCTTGCTAGTCTAGAGAGTTTACGCTATCGCAACCATCAGTAACCATTTACCATTAGAGATTTTGACTATTTTTCCACTGCCTTATAGCACCCCCTACAGGCTATGCATTTAGAGGCGCAGCACGGAGACTTTAACTATTAGCTATACAGAGGTGTTTGGCCACTGATTTGCCCCGCATGCAACACCCATGCGCCGATCCAGATCTTAGGAACGTCATTGCGCTGAACCGGGGTTAGGGATCTGCCCGGTTCGATACCTCTAGCAGCACCAAAAACAAGCATTTCTATGACAATCTGCAATGATCCAGTACATACGAAAGGATATACAAGCAAATAGTTCACGAAGAGCCGGCGCTCTATCCATTTCCCCCCTGCAGTTACCCACGCTTTTGGAATGGGTCTTGGCTGCTGCATACACCCCACATACAGGTGAAACCTACAGTACATAAATACTGACGATAATTTACGGCAATGGCCTTATACCCTCATTAAACAAAGGTAATATTTCTACGAAAAATATGATAAAGACTATCAATGAACCGTCAATCCGCCAGTTTGGTCGTTTATCCAGCATGCTTCGCCCCTGCCAAGACCCGAAGGTTCCCCAAATGGAACCTCGTTCTAACCCTGCGTCCGCACCATAACCCTTGTCCAATCACTATATGAGCATCGAGGCTCGGCTCCCGCTATCGGCTACATGGCATTGTACAAATCTATTCTATTTCTTACATCTTTCACCGCTGTCGTGGCTGCAGGTACACTAAATATACCCATCAAGGGTACACGCACAAATGTTCCTCGCTTTGAGCGTCACGCGGAGCTACTGGTCCGCCGCATGGAGGACATTCCTTTGGAGAATCTTCTGATGTACTATGAAATCATTCTGGAGATCGGCACGCCATCCCAGAATGTATCCTTTACAATCGATACCGGATCCAGTGACTTGTGGGTCATGGATTCCTCAAACCCCTACTGCGCTACTTCTGCCAACCAACTGAGATCGGGCTATATCAACTGCACTGAAAGACAGGCTATTTTCAAGTCTGAAGACTCGTCAAGCTTTAACAGTAACGACAACGAGCATTTCAACATTTCCTATTATGATAGGACCTTTGCTGAAGGAAACTTTGTTACCGACAATATCCAGTTCGGCGACGAGACTCTACAGAATGCTAATTTCGCCTTGGCTACCGAGACAAATTCATCAATCGCTGTCTTTGGTGTTGGTCCTGTTGCCGGTGAGTCGGTTGTGACTGGGTTTACAGACGACGGCAAACCTGAAGGTTCCTACCCCAATGTTCCAGCGCTGCTCAAGTCTCAGGGACTCATTGACACGGCGGCATACTCATTGTGGCTCAACGACCTGAACGCAGCTGAAGGACAGCTTTTGTTTGGTGGTGTAGACCATTCTAAGTATGTCGGAACATTGCAGTTGGTCCCTATGGTTGCTGGCTACATTATCACTGCTTCCGAGGAGACAAGGTATCCTGGAATTACCGAGACGTTGCGTAGTCGCGACAAGGCGCTGCCGTTTATCATGCTACACAATATCTACCTATACAACGACGATGGCAAGGCTGCTCTTCTGGCCCAAATGGGCGTCCCAGCTCTTCTTGATTCCGGCACTTCGCTTAGCTTCGTTCCCCAGAGTGTCCTTTCTGCGCTGGTCCAGGCCACTGGTGCAGAGTACAATGCCAATGTGGAGGGATACGTAACCTACTGTGATCTTGAAGGTGGTCTTGCTCTTGATTTTTCTGGCGCAACAATCACTGTGCCCTACAACCAGTTTCTGATTCCTCTTATTGCTACTGATGGGTCACCAATCACAGTGCGTTCAGGTCGCGCCGTTTGCATGCTTCCAGTCGTGAGCAAGACTGGAGTGCTGATTCTTGGAGACGTCATTATGCGGTCCATGTACTGCGTGTTTGATAATGACAATTTCCAGGTCGCTATTGCCAATACCCGCTTCAATGTTACTGAAAGTAATGTGGAGTCCATTAGTGGCAGTATCCCCAGTGCGAGTTCGGCCCCCTCATACTCCTCTACATCCACTGCATCGACGATCTCGTGGTACTACGTGAATTCGCGGAACTATACCCGTGATATAGACCTTGTGACCAATAGCAATGTCGGCACTGGCTCCTCCCCGGCCAGGTCAATTATAGTCGAGACATCGGCTCCACTGGCGTCACAGCGGTCACTGTCCAGATCCACAACCAGCCGCTCTACCACCTCTCGATCATCCCAGACTCTCTCCACCCGATCGACGACTTCGCGGTCTACCACTTCGCGGTCTACGACTTCGCGTTCGACAACATCTAGATCAACAACCTCAACATCTAGAACTACTGGTGGGATTGCCCTTGGGCTAGATGACGATACATCATCGTCGGCTAGTGGGTCTGTTTCAACTGCAGCGGCCACGTCGTCGGCGGCTGTCACAACCATCATCACGAGGGCTGGCAATACGGGATCAGTTCTTGGCGTCGGTTCGCTGTTAGCACTGCCGTTTGCAATTTTGATGCTCTTGTAAACATATTTAGTTTGATGCTCTTCAATTTTATAATGTATTCTACATTTGCTGCTTTGGAAATGATCTCGGCTGTGCGGTTACGCAAGTATATTAGCGTACAGATGTCTCGTTACATTGTAATGGCATGAGCACGGATTGCCAAACGGCAAGCAGTATGTAAAGATAATATTCAGAAACAGTTTAGAGTTATCGATACTTCATGTAGACGGATCATAATTGCGTTAGACTGAAAAATGTGAAGGGACGTCCGCTCGTGGTTTCCGACTTAGGCGGTGCCTATCTTGGCGAGCCAAGCCTCCAGTGACCTTTCTACCCTCGTTGGGATCCTGCGTCTCGACTGGACAAGGGTGGCCGGGCCAACGATTTGCTTCATGTGCAATCGTCAACTGCTGGACAGGGAAATACGGGAACTACTATTGGTGTGGGATTCATGCTCGCACTACCGTGGGCAATTTTATTAGCTTTATGAGTACACTATTGTATACTATCAACTTCAATTGAGCTATGGGCGCATGTCTCTGCCTGGCTGAGTTTGGAATGAGTGGTGGGACCCTCATGCAGCCCACCATCGCGGTACTATCAATCCCCGAAACAAGTATATATCAGCGCAGGTACACATATATGAAGTGCATATAATGAGACTAATTGATCTGCTGGGATTTTCTAAATTCTGCGAACCTATAAAGGGACGCTCGTTAGTGGTTGGCGACTTTGGCGATGCCAAGCTTCCCGTGGCTGAGTGTGCATGATGCCCTTCCTGGAACCCTATACTTCAGCTCGACAGGGGTGGCAAGGCGCACGATGACCTCATATGTAAGATTTACGCAGGGAGACTGCAGGTAGATGTCCAAGACAACATCTGGGCGCAGTGCCTGGGTTAGGGAAGCACATCATGGCAGTTGAAAGAGCGGTCAGAGCGAGAACAAACAAAGGCAATTGTGTAGCCGGAGGAAGAACCAACAGTGTTTAGAGTCAGATAAACTGTGCTCCGGAACCGTTCGACCTTTAATCTCCTGAAGCTATGCTCTGATCGTTTCATGGTTGCGATTGGCCAGACTCCCCACATTAGAGGCGATCCCAGTTTATGCACTTCTTTGCATGGGCCGTCCAAAACAGTTAACTATAGCATACATGACAAGGGTCTAATATTTAATTAAAATACTCTAGAAGTTGCCAATGAGTGCGCAAGTTTAGTTTACGCCCCCAATAATCGACACCTCGCTTTTGCCAAGACTTGGAGACGTCTCCATTCAGGAACTCATCGAAACCCTGCGCCCACAGAATGTCCCCTCAGCCAATATATTGGCTGCGGTAAACAGCCAGACTATCTTGCCCAAAATTAAATGATTTTAAACCCAAGTATTGTTTGTGTGAGTGCATTGACTTCGGTTGCTTTTGCCGGTACTCTCAATTTGCCTATTAAAGGCTTCCGTACAAATGTCGCCCATTTTAAGCGCCATGAACAGCTTCTCGCTCGCAGCATGTCGGAGATTCCTCTACTGAATCAATTGACCTATTACCAGGCTGATCTGGAGATCGGTACTCCTCCTCAGAAGATCTCCTTTCTGATTGATAGTGCTACGAGCGATACATGGGTCATGGATGCCTCTAATCCGCTTTGTGCATCCGATGGATCGTCTGATGAAGAAAGCATTGACTGCACTGGCGCAATATTTAGCCCCGAAGACTCTTCTTCATTCATTGCTGATGAGGACACCGAATTTGATACCGTCTACCTCCCTAACAATCCTACTACCGGATATTATGCCTATGATAATATCCACTTCGGAGACAATACACTCGAGAATGCAACTATTGCTTTGGTTACAGAAACAAATAGCTCCATGGCTATGTTAGGACTTGGGCCAGTTGCCGGAGAGGTAACTGTTACGAACTTCACTGACGACGGCAAGGCCCTGAATACGTACCCAAATGTTCCTGTGTTGTTGAAGGAGCAAGGTTTTATTGAATCCGCCGCGTTTTCGTTCTGGCTGAACGATTTGAAAGCCGCAGAAGGTCAGTTGTTGTTTGGCGGTGTAGACCACTCGAAATACGTGGGGACCTTGCAACTGGTACCGATTGTACCTTCGGTCGTTATTCCCGATGCAAACGAGGAGTCAGAGCCAGGTCTACGCGAGGATTTTTACAACAGAGAGCCGTCACTCTCGTCCATTATGTTGCACAACGTTTACCTGTACGATGGCGACGGAAAGGCAGGGCGCATCGCATCGGTTTCTGTACCGGCGGTTCTAGACACCACCACGTCGAACAGCTACATTCCCTACTACGTTCTTAGAGCTATTATGAGATCCATGGGCGTAAATCGCCACGAGGGCCTGAATGCGTATGTTGTTGATTGCGATCTTGAAGGCGGTATCGCTCTCGATTTTTCCGGCACGATCATCACTATTCCATTCAGCCAGTTCTTGCTTCCTGTGGATGGAGGTGATATGGTTGATGTCGATAGTGGGAGTAAGAAGCAATGTCTAGTTCCTCTAGAGGCCACCTATGGTGACGTGTTTCTGCTTGGAGATGTCATTTTAAGGTCCATGTACATTGTGATCGATCATGACAACAAGGAGGTCGCGATTGCCAACACGCGCTTCAATGCCACTGACAGCAACGTCGAGTCTATCAGCGACAGTATTCCTAGTGCCACATCAGCCGAGTCCTATTCATCTACCTCTGTGACTGAAATTACTACATGGGAGTCGTTGTCTTCTGGCGACTACACTACTGATCTGGCTCTTGTGACGGATGGAAATGTTGGCAATGGTTCCGTTGCGGGACGGCCGATTCCGGCAGTTACTACATGCGTGATAGAAGGAACATCTGGATGTAATTTTGGAGCGACCCCAGCCAGTCGATCAGCAAGCCGATCCACGAGCCGTCGCTCCACTACTCTGAGATCATCATCTGCCAGATCCTCCACGGCGAGATCCTCCACGGCGAGATCCTCCACAACGAGATCATCTAGAGTTCGTAGCTCGGCGCTCAGGAGCTCTGCTGGCAACTCGAATGTCTTTTCGATTCTTCCTATCGACGTGAGCACCTCATCAGACTCGGTATCTGCTGAAGAGGCCACCACTGCCGGCGAGGATGTGGCTTCGGCATCTGCATCGGCATCCCCATCGGCATCTCTATCTGCGACCGCATTCGAGTCTGCAGCTGCATCTACATCGGCCACAGCCTCTGCATCGGCCACAGCTGGACAAGGAAATGCTGGAACTAATATCGGTGTGGGGGCTGTTCTCGCACTACCGCTGGCTATCATGTTAGCTTTATGAGCTCACTTTTGTAAACTCTGCTACCTCAATTAAGTATTAACGTATCGCTAGATGTGCGTACGAATTTGGAACGGAGATTTGGCTGCATTTATGCAGGCGATCGTTACGATGCTATTATTAGCACAACAGCGATCCACACGCGAAATAAGCATTCTCAGCACGGGACAGCCATATGTTAGGTACAGATAAAGCGAAACTATTTGGTATACTAGTGATTTCCCGGCTAATTATATCAGGGAGCTCCTGAAACACGTTCTCTGCAATAAGCCAATGTGGTTCGCCTGAGCGAAATAGTAGCGCTTAGGTGGTACTATGTAAGAGCTGAATACCAAATAGCCAATCGCGCACTGTCATACTAACACGCTTCACCTCAATCTGCAAGTGCTTGCAGGGTCATGCGCGACTCCATGGCCTGATAATCCTTCATTGGCTGGACAGGGGTTGGGTTTACGTCATGGAACTGCAGGCTGAGTCCAGTTACCATGCTTGCTGAGCATGCGGTTGTGGAGCCTAATTCTAGACGCCGTGAAACGCTCCAAAAAGATAAAAAAGGAGCATGTACCCCTGGCTGAAGGATCTACAGCCTAACGGCTGCCAAGATACTTGGCCTGCAGTAGAGAACCCGCTAGCCGATGTGAGTGGAAACCCTGCGTCCACGGGTAAAACCCTAAACCGCAGGATTACCCACCGCGTACTCTTTGAAACATTCTCGATCTCAGTTGTTTTCCAGGTTCCTTCTCCGTTATGGTCTCTGCCAAGTCTGTTCTGTCAGTCGCCGCTCTGGCTTCGGTCGTTGCCGCCGGTACCCTGAATATTCCTTTCAAGGGTACCCGCACCAACATTCCTCGCTTTGAGCGGCACCACGCCCTGGTTAAACGCATGTCGGAAATGCCATTGGAGAATCTGCTGGTCTACTACGAGGCCACTTTGGAGATTGGTACCCCTGCTCAAAATCTCACTTTCACCATTGATACCGGCTCTAGTGATTTGTGGGTCATGGAATCCACCAACCCTTACTGCGCTACCACTGAGTCTGAGCTGGACAACGGCTATATTAACTGCACTGGCAATGGAGGAATCTTTGATTCCGACTCCTCGTCCAGTTTCAAGGCCAATGAGAGCGATGTTTTCAATATCACTTATGGTGACAACAGTTTCGCCAATGGCTACTATGTTACTGATACTATCAAGATCTCTGGTGAGACGCTGGACAGCGCTATCTTTGCCATGGCCACCGAATGCAATTCCTCGGTGACTGTGTTTGGTATTGCTCCTGTTGCCGGCGAGGCTAGCGTCACCAACTACACTTCTGATGGCTCGCCCGTTGGATCCTACCCCAATATTCCTGCCATGCTCAAGCAGCAGGGTATTATCGATTCGGCTGCCTACTCCATGTGGCTAAACGATATCAATGCTGCCGAGGGTCAGGTCCTGTTTGGTGGTATTGACCACGCCAAGTATGTAGGTACTCTGCAGCTGGTGCCTATGGTTTCTGGTCTCCTGGTTAGCGACTCTGAGGAAGCCGAATACCCGGGCATTCGTGAGCAACTGCAGAACAACCAGCCTTACCAGCCCTTCATTATGTTGCACGGCATTTATGCCTACAACAGTAAGGGTGCTGCCGGTCAGATTGTTGATATGGCTCTGCCTGTTCTGCTCGACACCGGCACTTCTCTGAGTGTTTTCCCTAGCGACATCATTGAGGCCATTGCCGGCTCCATTGGCGCCGAGTTCAGCCGCTCTCTTGGTGGCTATGTGGCTTACTGCGATCTTTCTGGCGGATTGGCGCTTGACTTTTCCGGTGCCACCATCACTGTTCCTTTCAGTGAGTTTTTGCTTCCTCTCACTTCGGATGATGGCTCTCCCATCACCACCAGCGCTGGCCGCGCTGTCTGCCAGCTGCCCATCAGCGAGGGTGACGATGCTCCTATTCTGGGTGACGTCTTTTTGCGCTCCATGTACTGTGCTTTTGACAACGACAACTTCCAGGTTGCCATTGCCAACACCCGCTTCAACGTTACCGACACCAACGTCGAATCGATCAGCAGCGGCATTCCTAGCGCCAGCAGCGCTGCCTCCTACTCTTCGACTTCCAGCCAAAACACCTACTCAGCCGGCATTCTCAAGTCCAGCGACTACACCACCTCGCTGGCTCTGGTCACTGCCAGCAACGTCGGCTCTGCCACTGCCCACCGCTCGGCCGTGTCTGAGAGCGGGGCCGGCAGTCTCTCTGTCAGTGGCATTTCCGCCGGCACCTCGTCGCTTGGCACTGGCTCGGTTGGCGGCTCGGTGTCCACCCACACTGGCCACACTACCAGCGCGTCTGCCACCGGCGCCGCCGCCAGCACCCACAGCAGTGCCAGCGGCAGCGCTTCTGCGTCGTCGTCCAGCCAGGGCAAAAACAGCGGCATGGCCGTCACTGTCGGCAGTCTGCTGGCTCTGCCTCTGGCCCTTTTGTTCGCTTAATTAAGGTGCTTTCGTAAAATCTTGCCCACACTTGTGCAGCTGCGAGCGGTTGTTAACAAGCTGGCAGTTAAAATTGTTGTCTTGCGACGCGTTAATTGTATTTCCATTGCTCCACGTACTTTCCCGAATGTAGTCAGTGCGGATGGATCCCAGAAGCGATTGCGTGATGTAACATCTGCACGTACGTTAGGACGACGCCAGCTGGTTCACAAAGACGGTGTGAGGTGAGCCGCTCGCGTATCCGCGCACTTGGTTGCATAGAAGAGAGCAATTTCTGGAGCACCTCGATGTTGCGCACGTAGTCGATTCTCTGAAATGTGCGCGCAGCTCAAGCAGCGACTGGTCTAGATGTGCGCATTAGAGCCTCTGCAACCGCGGCTCGGTATCGGCGTCGGCCTTGGCATCTGCATCGGCGTCAGCCACTACGACCAACAATCGTGCTGGAACAAATATCCGAAACCAATACTGGAGAAGTCATTGCTGTCTTATATCGCTAGCATCAAAATATCTAAGACCAGCTATTCATGAGGCTACCCAGCTCGGGCTTGAGGCCCCAAGCTTTGAGAATGTAGGAACAGTGATGAAATCGCGCAACACTCAGCCATCAAGGAAACAAGGAGCTCTCAAACTAGGGAAGCTTGACGAAATCACGCAGAACTCAGCCACCCTGCACCAACAAGAAAAAGCCGTTTGAAAGAAAGAGTGACGAAATCACGCACCGGCTCAGCCACGCTACCGGGAACATAGACTTACGATATGGGAGGTTAATAGGGCAGAAACAAACAAAGCTGGCTTGAAAAAGTTGAGGTTGCATCAGAATACGATCTTCATGGGCCCCTCTAGCTCTCTGAAACGGCCACCAAATGATATAACTATTTAATACTCATGTATATTTTGCATCTCCTATTAACAAACCCCTCAAGTTGAGAGAGTAAGTGTTCCCTGGCAGCACGTTGACGACATTATGCACCTGCTCTGTCCTTGCAGCAAGGAAGTGGGAAAGTGCAGAGTCCAGATCTACCTTGCAGGACGAAAATCCCGGGCTGCCGATCTTGACTCGTTCCCCGGCAGAAAAATCAAGACTTGCCAACAACAAAGCAAGTTATCTCGACGAAGAATCTAGCTTATTCTCTCATGAAGCGCAAGCAGCCGTAAAACCTAATTATTTTTTAACTATATTATGCGTCGATAGCCGACATAGGCCCAGTTTAAGCATAGGTTTCCACGTGAAGGGGACGATATTATGCACCCCCTCAGCCACCCTGCAGCAAGTGTGGAGTTGCGTTCATTATGTGGATTCTGTTTAGTAAAAGAGTGCTCTGGCGGAACCTCATTGGAATTGTCGCTATTTCGGGGGTCTGTTAGATGATTCTTTGATATTGCTTATCGTCCACCTTTTGATAGCTTCTAAACCAATATATATGGGGAGGGAACAATGTTGTGGTTGGAGAGGTATTTTTGGCGGTTATGTGCGGCTATGTAAGGGTTAGATAAGAATTAACCAATCGTACATTGATATGCCGGTACGCTTCGCCCCTGGCTGCAAGACGATTTGCTTATGCACCACCACTGACTGCATGAATTAGATAATGCTTAGCCTGGCGGGGTTGAGGGTTATTTCAGGGAGCCGAGAAAGTAGAGCGCCGGCTATTCTGCTTGCTGTTGGTGTACAATATTTCCGTGCTTTCAAACAGTGCTATACTGGGTAAAACTATAGCTAAATATGTCTATGGCTCGGATGTAGAGGACCCTGGGCCAAAACCGGGTGCCAAGACGCTTGATCTGCAGCTGGGGGGCGCACGGGTGATCTCGTCCAAACCCTGCGTCCACATGCAGTTCCCTAGCCCCGGCGGTTTGCTCTCATTGTCCTTAAAACGGCCGCAATTAGCACTATTTCGCATCCACCTCATGGTTACGACCTACTCTATACTATCGATTGCTGCTCTGACTTCGGTTGTGGCAGCTGGCACACTGAATATCCCCTTCAAGGGCACTCGCACTAATGTCGCTCGATTTGACCGTCATGAAGCGTTGGTCAAACGCATGTCTGGGATGCCCTTAGAAAATATGCTGATTTACTATGAGGCTACCTTGGAGATTGGTACTCCGGCACAGACTCTTACGTTCACTATTGATACTGGCTCTAGTGATCTGTGGGTTATGGACTCCACCAATCCTTACTGCGGCACAACTGCTACTGAGCTTAAAAACGGCTACATCAACTGCACTGGACGTATCTATGATTCCAGTTCATCTTCGTCCTTTGTAGCAGATGAGAGTGCCATTTTCAACATTGAATATTATGATAACAGCTTTGCCAATGGCTATTATGTTACTGATACTGTCAGTATCAATGGCGAGAGCATTGATAACGGTATCTTTGCCTTGGCTACAGAGTGCAATACCACAGTTACTGTTTTTGGTATTGCTCCTGTAGCCGGTGAGGCTAGCGTTACCGGCCACAGCACTGATGGCTCGCCCATTGGCTCATACAACAATATCCCTATCATGCTGAAGCAGCAAGGCATCATCGATGCGGCTGCCTATTCGATTTGGTTGAACGATTTGAATTCTGCCGAGGGCCAGGTCTTGTTTGGTGGTATTGATCACGCCAAATACGTTGGCAACCTGCAGCTGGTGCCCATGGTTTCTGGCCTGCTGATCAGCGATGCCCAGGAGGCCGCGAACCCTGGCATTCGCAAGACCATTCAGAGCCAGCAGCCTTACCAGCCGTTCGTTATGTTGCACGGCATCTATGCCTACAACAGCAAGGGCCTTGCTGGCAAGGTTGCGGATATTGCTCTGCCTGCTCTTCTTGATACCGGCACTTCTTTTAGCGTGATGCCTGCCGACATCATTGAGGCCATTGCTGGCACCATTGGTGCAGAGTACAGCGATGCTGCGGAGGCTTACCTTTCCTACTGCAATATTGCGGGCGGTTTGGCTCTTGACTTCTCCGGTGCGACCATCACTGTCCCCTATAGTGAGTTCTTGCTGCCCGTATATGACACTGACACTGGTAGTGCCGTCACCACCAGCGACGGCCGTGCTGTTTGCCAGCTTCCCATCACTGCTGGCGAGGGTGCTCCTATTCTGGGCGATGTCTTTTTGCGCTCGATGTACTGTGCCTTTGACAATGAGAACTTCCAGGTTGCCATTGCCAATACCCGCTTCAACACCACCGACACCAATATTGAGTCCATCAGCAGCGGAATTCCCAGCGCAACCAAGGCCGCATCCTTCTCTTCCACCAGCAGCAAGAATACTTATACTGCCTACGTCCTCAGCTCGAAGGACTACACGAAGACTTTGGCTCTGGTTACTGCTAGCAATGCTGGCACTGCTACCGCACACCGCTCGGTTGAAACTCAGACTGGTGCCAAGGTCTCTGGTAGTGCCGTTACTGGCGGCCTGTCGTCGGTTGGCTCTGCTGGTGCAGGCTCTGTTGGTGGTGCCACAACAAGCACTCGTAACGCTGGCAGCGGAAGCACCGTGCGTACCGCGACCACCTCACCTACTGCGTCTGTGACCACCCAAGTTCGTGTTACCGCTGGCACCACGACCGCCGCTACCGCCGGCACTCAGGTCATTACCACCCATTCTGTTTCTTCGTCCACCGCGAGTGGAAACAGCGGACTGGCCATTTCTGTTGGTGGCCTGATGGCACTTCCTCTTGCCCTTTTGTTGATTTAGTTACACACAAGCCCTTATATGACACCCTAGATGTTATAGATAGATATTATGGATAGATAACCTTAGATTTTGCAAGGCTGAGAAATGCCAGAGAAATGGAAGTCACGGAAATAATTTTGAAACATTAAGAGTATGATACATTTTTTAATAAATACACTAGAAGTCAATGTGGACTGCGCGGCGGTAGCCAGGGTTAACGTACGTGCCATTAGAGGCCACCGAGACCGAGCTCAGGTCGCTCGAGGCGGAAGCAGTGCTGGAAGCAGAGGCCGCGCTCGAGGCCGCGCTGGTGATAGTGCTGCTGGCGCTGGACGCGTCGCTCGCACTCGAAACGGCAGTGGATTCAGCGCTGGTCTCTGCACTGGAGGCGCTCGAGGCAGCAGATGCAGAGGCGGTCGGCTCAGCGCTCGACACGGCACTGGAGGCATCGCTCGAGACAACCGAGCTGGGCTCAACCGAGCTGGCGCTCGAGGGGAGGGCTGCGCTCGACGCGGCACTAGGAGTGACAGAAGCGGTTGCCGAGACATCCGAGCTGGCCGAGGCGTCGGAGCTGACGACAGAGGTTGCCTCCGAGCTGGCAGAAGTGGTCGCGCTGGCCGAGAAATCGGAAGTCGCACTGGCAGAAGTCACGCTGGCCGAGACATCTGAGCTGGCGGCCGAGACCGCGCTGGAGATATCGGTAGAGACAACCTCCGAGCTAGCGGCAGTGCTAACGTTTGCAGATGAAGAGCTGCCAAGAGCCACAGGCGCAGCAGCAAGTCTGCCATTTCTGGCCGAGCTGGTCGCCGAAGCAGACGCGCTGGAAGCGTCGGACGCAACATCAGCAACGGTGGTAGGAACAGTCGTAGTAATGACAGTGCCATTAGTGGTCACCGTCACAGTGGCCAGAGTGGTGTGCCAGTTGGTTGTCGTGCTAGCAGGGTTGGTGGCAGTGACAACGACGTCCGAGACATCAGCGGTATCCCAAATAGTCAGAGTCGTGTCCGGCTCCGACGTAGTATAGGTACTGTTGTTGGCAGTAACCACAGAAGTAGCATAGTGCGTGGACAGCGAGCCGGTCTCAGTGACTGCAGTAGTGTAAACTTGACCATCGGAGGTGTAGGTCTTGACAGTGGTGTGGAGCAAAGTAGTAGTGCTAGCGTTGCCCTGGTCGGTAACATAGACCACAGGAGTAGGAGCCGTCGACCACAGAGTGAGCGTCGAGTCCTCCTCAGGAGCAACGGAAGCAGCCTTCGTCGACGAACCGTAGTCAATTGAGCGAGTCACAGTCACAGGAATAGTGATGGTGGTGGTAGAGGTACCCTCCACAGAAGTCGACAACGACTGAGTAGTGTAGACGCCTGCAGCAGGGGTGCTAGTGCTAGTGCTAGTGCTGGTGGTGCCAGCATTTGCAGGGGCAGGAGCGACTCTTGGAGTACCCGAATGCACGACCTGGCTCAGAGATGTGGAAGTGGCCGGCTCAATGCGGGTTGATGTACCATCCTGCACGGTGCGAGTGTATTCGTGCAGCGAGGTGAGAGTCTCGGTCCAGCAGTCGGTTGCTGAAGCAGAAGTATAGACAGGGGCCTGCGATTGAGGCGCAACCGGGGCCGAGGACTCTGCCACAGGCTCTGGAATGCTGGTCGGGGCCTCGCTTGGCGATGATGCCGGGGTGGCCGTTGCCGTAGCGACCACATCCCGGGAGGTGGTTGTTGCAGCTTGTGAAGGAGTGATGGTAACTGTTGCCTGCTGGCCAGCCCCCACATTCACAACCGGATAAGTACTAGGAGTAGATGAAGACGCCGGTGCGCAGACACCTTCGGTAACTATAACAACTACCGTATGGTGAAGGGCCGGGTCCTTGTATTCTTGGGCGAGGGCGCCTGCACCAAGGGCGAGGGCGAGAATAGAGGAAGCCGACGAACGCATGTTTCAATAACGAATGTTTTAAGCTGTCAGAAGAACGTTCGGTGAGGCTATATCTGAGACATGCAGGCCTTATATAGATATGTACTTGAGCACGGACATACCAGCCACAGATGGTGCATTTACCAGCCACTGGCTGGTAACGGCTGGGCCTCACCTTCCCAATAGGGTAATGATGTGGCGGGTAAAGCGCGCAAGGGCTAGGGGTCCAGCCACCTTTTTCTCCCCCGATGATGGTCTCGTCCGCCCATATGCTGACTAGGCGATTATTCAGCTCACATGTGCACGTGGACGATTGCTATTACATAACCGGCATTCCCGTATGACCTGAGCATGCCAGCCTAACCCTTTCCCATAAGCTGATGCCCCTGCCCATAGGCTATAACCGGTAACTGCTGTCGATTATTAAGCCCGTATCCATAACAAATCCGGGGAGACAGGGTCTTGCCACCGCAACCCTGGCTTGGCATTAAGGTGCGTTGCCCGGTTACCCGCGACCCCTGTCCGGTTCTGGAAAAAAGGGGTGCGGCGAAGGGAACCTAAAAAGGTAGTACGCTGGGAAAAAATAAAGTACGGCACGTGCTATATTGATACAGGAATTTGTTTGAATGGCATTGAGAGCAATGATTTTGGTACCTGATCAAGAGATTCTATATATCTCAATATGCTCATGCATACTGCGGCAGTCATTTGCACCTGAGATATTTTTAGATATTCTCGCAATGGGCCTTGCTTTCGGAGAATTTAGGGGCATAAAAATTTCCCCGATAGGTTTTAATGTTACAGGAAACAAGATTAGGTCTGATTTTGCTCCGGGAAGTGGTGCGCAACTGCGGTTGGAGTATATTTAGAACGATTTGATCGGCGATATAAATAGAAACAAGAATCTATTCGGGGTCTCGTGGGCTAGGGTTGGAAACGTGCCCGACGCGGCACCAACGGCACCCTTTGTTTGTTTTAAACCTTAAAAATGGTTGTGAAGAAAAGACCAATGTAAGGGCTTTGACTGGAAAAACAGATGCAACGCCCTTATTATCCTAAATAGCGCATTCTTCATAGTTACTCACCCAGGAATGCCCATGATCTAGTGCAAATTCCTTTCATTCCCCGATGCGTCATCGCACATCGAGATCAGGGTGATATGCATGCCTCATGCAGTCCGAAAAAAAGGGGGTGGTTCCCTTTGATCGCTATATAAAGGGGAACCTCCCCCATCAAAATAGTATCAAGCTTTTTCTTCTCTAATGTACTCTCTCTTCGCCGTCGCTGCCCTCATCGCTGCCCCCGCTGCCGCTCAGTTCACCAACGCCAGCTCCATTGCCGACACCACTGTTACCACTGTCGTTACTGCTCTGACCACCTACTGCCCCGAGCCTACTACTTTGACTCACAACGGCAAGACCTACACCGTCACCTCGGCCACCACCCTGACCATCACTGACTGCCCCTGCACTATCACCAGCACCAAGAAGCACTCTGATGTTCCTTCCAGCAAGCCCGTCCCTACCAAGGAGGGCGGCAACGCTACCACTGTCACCACCGTTGTCACTGCTCTGACCACCTACTGCCCTGAGCCTACCACCCTGACTCACAACAGCAAGACCTACACCATCACTGCTCCTACCACTCTGACCATCACCGACTGCCCCTGCACTCTTACCCACACCAAGTCGTCGCCCGCTGAGACCTCTGCTACCTGCATCTCGGCCTCGTCGTCGGCTGCTCACGTCTCTTCGGCTGTCAAGAGCTCGTCGGCTCCTGTCGTCGCCCCCTCGGCTGTCGCTCCTACTTCGTCGGGCGTTACCCCTGCCAACGGCGCTGCTGAGAAGCTGGTCGGTGCCGGTGCCCTGATTGCCGGCGCTGCTGCTCTGATGCTGTAAATTGGTGTCTAACCTTTTTCTAATTGTATTATAATGTAAAGTACTTAATCATGATTCTACTTGACTTTGTTCGACCGCTTTGGCGCCTACTTTTGGGGCCATTTTGGGGCCGTTTTGGGGGGGCTGGCGGGGGAGGGCCCGAAGAGCTATACGCTGCATGCGCCCTAACCCGCGCATATACACAGGAGACGTTTACCTCAGCCGAGGGTGCGTTTTTCGCGATCGGCTGTTTCTCCTATTTATATTTTTAGGTTTCTAGATTCTCGGTAGTGAAGGTTGGCTATTTTCTGTGATCGGCGGAGTTGTACGTATTGAATTGCCGATATTTTCTTCTTTTTGAACTATGCATGTTAAAATTGCGCGGGGTCCCGCCTCAACGCGCTACTCTCAACGGGTGAGTGGAGGCTACCACGTGAAAGTCAGCCGTGAACATGACCCCTTTGTTTAGACTCCGCTTTTTGTAGGTAAAAACAGCACAGAGAGTTGTAAAACTAGGCTTCCAGAGCCTACGGACTGCGGAAGCGCTCAGAAATATATTATATCAAGTTCCGTGGAGGCTTCACCCCGAGATTTTCGGGCGCGAGGCTCTCTGAACGAACCCCACTTTCATAGTGCTTTCTGACGGGAATCCGATGAAATTTAGCTCAAGAGGTTCTTGAATCAAAGAAACAGCCTTATTTCTTATTTTTTCTAGCTCTAATGCCGAGCTCTCGTCGTCGTTTCACGCAAGTTCACCAGCTAGGGGACGAGGATCACGTGCATGTCTCTCCTTTGTTAGACCCCCTCTGTAAATATCGTCGGAATAGTGAAAACTCGAGTTCTATAGACTTTTATGGTACAATTGCATTAAAAATCGTTTGCACGTCGCTCCTGCTTTTGCTTGAGCTCAACGCTGTCTGTTCTGGGCGGAGGTTCAATCAGCCTCCCCAATCTACCGCCTTATGGCGGAAAACCGACGAGCTTCAGCTCGGAGAGTTATGAAAAAAGAAAAAAAGTAAACGCTGGTTATTCGCGGGGGAATCCCCCGCACCCCCTGGGCCGCCGCCTTACGGCGGAGATCTACACCTCGCACTATAGTCTACCGCCTTATGGCGGAAAACCGACGAGCTTTAGCTCGGAGAGCTATAAAAAAGAAAAAGGAAATGCTATGGTATAGTCTGCCGCCTCATGGAACGCGACGAGAGTTATGAAAAAAATTAACGTAAACAGTTAAGAAACCGACGAGCAGAGAGCTGCACCCAGAATTTCACGAGCAGCGGGAAATAGAGTTAAATTAGGCCGGGTGACCCCTTGCAGCCACGGTTACTAAGCCGCGAGTGACCCCCCAAACCTCATTTCGCCCACCCCCACATACCCCACATAATGGATCTGGACCAGCTGCGCTCGCGCAGCGAATGGTCGACGGTGGCCGAGGCCGCGCGGCGCATTCTGCAGAACGAGCCTGAGAACGTTGCTGCGGCGGTCGCACTTACCGAGGCGCGCACGTTCGACGTGCTGGCCAATGCCGGGCTTTACAACACCGACAACCTCACCCAGATCGACGACCCTGCGGTGGCTGTTTTGCTGCGGGAAGCGGGGAAGCTGGGCCACTCGAAGGCCAGCGAGGCCGAGCGTGGCTGCGCCGTGGGCCAATTGCTGCTGCTGAACGGGCGCCCGCAGCAGGCGCTGGAGGTGCTGGCGAATGTGGACGCCAAGCCGTCCCGCGAGTACCTGCGGGCGATTGTGCTGAAACACCGCGCGCTGTTGGGGGGCGCGTATGCGGCGTTGGGGGATGCGGAGCGGGCATTTCAAACATTCAATACCGTCGAAGTTTCGGACCGCACGCTCGAGGGAATGCCCGAAGCTGCCCGGTGGGCAGAGGTGCTGTACAACAAGAGCGTCGACACCAGCACCCACAACCCTGACGTGTTTGTGAGGCTGCAGGCGCTGCGGCGGTATGCGCGGGCGGTTCGGCTGGGCCGGTTGCGGGGCCGGCCGGCGCGGTTGCAGGAGCTCGAGGAGCTGCTCAAGGCATTGGCGGTGCGGCAGCCCGACCAGGACTTCAGCGACGAGATTGCAGACGTGCGTCGGCTGCGTGCTGAGTCACCGACGTTCCCTGCCCCACCCACCTTCCCAGCAGCCTCCTCTCCCACCTTCCCTTCCGGTGTCGACAGCACCACCCTTGACGCCAACCCCGCACGTACTGCCGTCCCTATTGCCGGCAGCCCCACCCGGAACGTCGAGCGGATCCCCAACACACGATCCCCAACAAGCGGCCCCAAAAGCCCTTTGAACGCTAACCAGCCCGTCCACCAGCCTGCAAACCCAAGCGACAAACCCCAGAAAAACAGCACCTCCAGAAACATGCATCTGCGCGACGGACACGGTACCAACGGCACCAACGGCACCACCGGCGCCGCGGCCAGCCTGCCGCCAGCAAGCGGCGAGACGGCGGCCGAGAAAACAATCCACGACTCGGCGGCCATCGAAAAGCAGGTCGAGCAGGCTGTCGACCACTGGCGCGCCACGCAGCCGCTGCAGCCGCCCTACAACATTGCCGTGGGCGGTGCGGTGGCGCCCACGCGCGCGTTGCTGCAGCAACTGACACAGGGCCCCGACGCGGCCATCAACCGCACGTTCGACTCGGCGGTGCTCATGCGCCTCAACACCGAGCTGCTGCTGGCGCTGGACCGCCTGCCCGAGGCGCAGGCCGCGTTCGACACCTACGTCACGTACCAGGCGCTGCAGCTGCTCAAGCAGCAGTCGGGCGCCCATGCCGACCCGGACTCGGAGACGGGCACCGCCCACATCTTTGGGCTCATGGCCGCTGTCGTGGAGACCGCGGCCTACAGCGCGGACGCGGGGTACGAGGTGGTTGACCGGGCCGCCAAGTTGGCCGGGCAACTGGCGCGCGTGATGCCCGCGCACGATGCGGTGGCCGTTGGCGCCGCGCACGGCGTGCTGGCGCGCTGTCTGGAGCTCGAGGCCGCGCGCGCGGTCGGCGACGACTACTTCAACGAGCGCTCCGACGCCGAAGCGCGCCACTTTGAGCAGGCGCTGCAGCGTTGGCCCGGCGACCCGCCGTTCCACCGCGCGCGCGCCCAGTTCCTCATGCGCTCCGCGGGGCCCGCAGACACCTTCGCGTACCTGCATCCTGTGCTGCAGCAGTACCCGGGCGACCTGCCGCTGGCGCACCTGTTTGTGCTGGCGCTGACTGCGCAGGACGAGTACGAGACGGCGCTGGCGGTGGCCGACGCCGCGGTGGCCGAGTGGCCGCCGGCGGCCGCGCAAACGGCGTTCGCAAAGTACCAGCTGCTGGAGCTGCTGAAAACAAGGGCGGCCATTGTCGAGTCGCTGGACGGCGCCACCGCCGCGCTCAACGAGCTGCCCGACATCATGTCGGCCGCGGCAGTGCTCTACCCGTCGCACGCCCCGCCGGCCCCACCGAAAGATTCCCAGGCGACATCTTCCCAACGGGCACCCCAACGTCCCCAACCGGCACCCCAACGCGCACCCCAAGACGTTCCCCCGCAAGCCGTGGCCCCCCAACAAGCGCCCGCAGCCAAGGCCAGCACAAACGGAGCCGGCACAAACGGAGCCAGCCGCGCCGTCTCGCAGGCAACGGCCGCGCCCGCAAAACCCAAATCCTCCAGCAACCCCAACATCGCCGCGCTGTGGGTGTGGATCGCCGGGCTGTATGTGCGCGCGGAGCAGTACGCCGAGGCCAAGGAGGCGCTGCACGAGGCGCGTCTGGGCAGCGACGCCGCCGACGTGGTGTCTATGAAGGGCCACATTGCGCAGACGCCGCTGGAAAAGTACCAGCGCTTCACCGAGGCGCTGGCGCTGGACCCGTTCCATCTCGGCGCCGCGCTGGGCCAGGCCGGCGTGCTCGTGCGCCACGGCCGCGTGCAGGCCGGCCGCGTGGACGAGCACAAGCCGTCGCCGCTCTTCCGCTCGTCGGGCGAGGAGATGTCGCAGTTCCTGGCCTCGCTGTCGGGCCTCGAGGACCTCACCACGCGCTACCCGGGCCGCTCCACGCCCGAGGCATGGTACGGTCTGGGCGCGCTGTACGAGGCGCTGGGCGACACCGTGCGTGCGCGCGACGCGTTCTGGCGCAGCGTCGGCCTCGACGAGAAGACCGGCGTCCGCGAGGTCCGCGTCTAGGCCTCACCGTCTTGGTGGGGGCTCAGAGTGGGGGTAGTGGGGGTAGTGGGGGTCCTGTTTTCTACTGGTGGCCCTCTTTCCACGTACTCTTCCGGCTCCTCACCTTGATTTCCTTCTTTAAGCGGGCCCGGGGCAGCTCTCTGCGTTTCTCTTTTTACTAAGAACTCGCCGAGCTAAAGCTCGTCGGTTTCCGCCATAAGGCGGTAGACTATAGTTGCGCGTATACACTACCGCCCTTTGGGCGACCCAGGGGGTGCGGGGGAATCCCCCGCAAGCGCTCAGCTCTGTATTTTCCTATCCCACGAGCTCTCCGAGCCAGAGCTCGTAGCGGAGAGCGGACGCGAAAGGAGCCAGCCCTCGGCCTCAGTGTACACGTAGACTTAATTATTGTAGCATTATAATACGAAGTTTGCCTTCCCTGGAGAGCTTCGTGCAACCACTAGTCGAAATGGTAGTCTCTGCTGGTGCAAGGGCACGGCTCGATAGCCTACGCAGCTGTGCTCGGTCTACTCTGTACACAGTCTCATAGTATCGACGGGGCTTGAATTCAATAAAAGCCGCGAGCTCAATAGAGGCCGGGCATTTGCGGGGGATTCCCCCGCACCCCCTGGGCCGCCTTACGGCGGTAGACTGTAGTTGCTGGTATACACTACCGCCTTATGGCGGAAAACCGACGAGCTTTAGCTCGGAGAGTTTTTAGGAAAAAAAGAAGCAGACAGAGCCGCTTGCAAGCACCCCTGGGACTGCCTAAAGGTGGCAGTGTGTATCAACAACTATAGTCTACTGCATAGGGCGAGAAACCGATGAGTTTGGAGAGTCAAACAATAAAGAAAGTGTATTTACTACGATCGATGCAGTCATATGTGAGTACGGCAACATGGCTAGTAGGAACAGAAAGAAAGGGAAGGCGAGGTGTGAAAATAATATTAGTGTGGTCTATAGACTAGCAGCTGTGGTCGACGGAGGGCTCGGGCACGAGACAGCCGCGCGGGAGACGGCGGCGACGACGCAGCATGAACGGCCGCAGCAGCCGCCAGCGCTCGCCGTAGCCACCAGGCACGAACTTCAAGTTCTCCTGCTCGCTGTCGCTGTCCACATCGTCGATGGGCCGCTTCACGCGCGTGTCCACGATGCGGCCGCTGTCCTCCATGGCCGTGTCGGCGGTCGCAGTGGAGATGTCGGTTACAGCCGAGCTGTGGGTTGATACGGAACATTCGTTACTGGTTGCGGTACGCAGGGATGCACTGGACATAGGGGCTCGAGGCTGCCCTTCAGTAGCCTTAGCAGGCGCAGAGCCTGGGGCCGGAGACGCAAGACTCATGGGATAAAAAACACTAGAAACTAAGCGAAATAATATTTTATAAGGCGATAGAAGCAATCCAACAAGGCAGTTAGAATGATGCTTGCCTATTCGGGCAGAAGCCGCTCATTACACTCAGAAGACAAAATCAGTTGGTCAAGGCATAGACCAGCGCCCAAGTGAGAAAGTAGCCCGGAAGTGCTGCCAAAATGCCTGCGGAAGCAAGCTCAATCTTAGTGGAATGCTTTCCAAACAGCACCAGAAACAGCGAGGAGGCCGCCATGACAGCAAAGTAGAAACCAAAGCCTTGAAGCGCCTCCAAACCAAGCACGCCAGCAGTGATTCCCGAGGAAAGCGCAATGATATGTTTTGCCCGCAAAATCAACGCACTGTTCTGCTCCTGCACGGCCGCAGACACTGGTTGTCGCTCCATAGTAGGGGCTGAATAACTTCGAGGCCCCTGCTTACAAGGGTCCCCCCTTACGGTCGCAGCCCACCCAGCGACAACTCTGAATATCCGTGCTCAAAATGGTCCGCTCCTGCCAAGATCTTAGAGATGCCGTCGCCGTTTGCTTGCAGCGAAGCGAATGCGTGCTTCTGCATCGGCATACCCCGAAAGAGTGCTACGAAGACCCCGAACTGAACAAAACGCTGCCCGAATCTTGCGTCGTGCATATCCTCCGTTATATCGACTGCAAGCGGGGCCAGGCCGACCGCACAAAACGTTTCCGTGGTAACGGCGGTGCCTCCACCGGCAAATTCGTTGAGGACCGTGAAAAGCTCGACCACGGCGACTTTGATCCGGCCACAGAGCTCAAAAAACTCTCGGGCGGCCATGTCACCGCAAAGGCCGACGTCCCCGAACCCGAACCGGCGGCCGCGGCCCCGGAAAAGAAAAAGGGATGGTTCTGGTGAACCGCTTCATAGCCCTCCGTACATATTTATCAGGGACTGCTCGGCCAATTGAGGCCCTAATGAGCTCCGTCTTGATTGGCTGTTAATACTACTAAATCTGCCTCCCTCGGTGCCTGTTTTGGTAGCAAGCACTCCATTACTGCTGGGATGTCCCCGTACGCCCTGCCACCTACTGGTATTCCCATCATGGACACGAGCCGCCGGCCACAGCCCAATCTCTACAACTTCTCTTTTAACTCGCCGAGAAAGCTCGTCGATTCTCTCAGACGGTACCTTCTAGTGTAAACTATCGCCCTTTGGGCGGCCCAGAGTGTGTGAGGGATTGCCCCGCAAGCACTCAGCACTACAATTTCTCTTTTTTATAGCTCTCCGAGTATTAGATCAAAGTATATGTTCCGAGCGACTGGCCCACATGAGTTGCCCTATTTTATGGTAGAGTAGTAATTTCCTTATTCGATAGACGCCAAGGCCTCTAGTATACCCCTCGATCAAGAAGTTGTAGAAGCTATAAACCAGATCGACAGCCTACAATATTTGGTTGTTTCTTGTAACCCAAACAATGCCTAGGGCTGATCAGGCAGCCGTCGGCGGTGTGCCAAACGAACGACCCCTCGGCCTGACGAATGAAGCTAGAATATCGGCCCTCAAGAGATACTGGGATATTATCGCAGCCGTCGGCGAACGCGTGGATATAAGCTGTCTATGCAGGGAGCCGACTTATTTGGCCATGGCCAAGCAATGCCGCCGGATTGACAGGCTCACCAGGACCGCTATCAGCATTCACAACAATCAGTACCGCACTCAACGTATTACAGACAGGTTGATCATATCTCTTATAGGCTTCAGAAAGGATATGCGTATCATCTTGGAGCGATATGGAGTCGAGTATCTGCATTCCAGAGATTATGGGGCTCCTCAGGGAATGCGGACATGGCCGAACATAGAGCAGTTACTTGCCTACTACGAGCCGCGTGTGCTAGAAAAGCCGGTTGAGAGACCATTGCTAGAGGCCGAATTCGACGAACTTCGCGAGGGCATCTTGAAATCTGCGCGGATCGGCCGCGAGGGCTTCGAAACACAGCTGGCTGTGGTGGTAGCCCTTCTGGACAAGATCGACGAATTCGATCATGGCTACGAAATATTTTTGTTGAATTCAAGGTGCTCGCGAGGCTGAGGCAGGCAGCCCAGATGGTGGGTGTGTGCCGCCATGCAGCCTGAAGTTTCAGATATCTGACCTCACTCGCGGCAGTGTGCAGAGGACTCAGTAGATAGATGTGTTGTTGGAACTAAACGCTGAGACGTATAGCCTCCCTTTATACACTACCGCCTTTAGGCGGAAGCCGACGAGCTTCAGCTCGGAGAGTTAAAGAAAGAACTAAAGAAAGAACTAAAGCAAGAACTAAAGAAAGAACTAAAGAAAGAACTAAAGAAAGAACTAAAGAAAGAAACAAAGAAAGAAAGGGCGCTAGGCCCCTACAGCGAAAAAAGGGCCCAACGAAGTGTAAAAAGACGTGAATAACGTTGCAGAGCGTTTTTATGAGAGTCTATGAGCGTTTAGAGTGCAAGGTTTAGTTGAAGCCGAGCTTTTGGCCCGCGCCACGGATCTCGGTGAGCAGCTCGTCGACCAGCGCGCGGTCCACGGCCGGCGCGTTGAGAACGACGCGGAAAAACTCGCCGTGCTCGGGATGCGGCGAGTAGTCGACGAGGAACTTGCCGTCCGCGAAGATGCGGTTCGCCACCGCGCGCGTGATCTTCGTGTTGGTGGCGCTGTCGCCGAGGCCCTTGGGCGTGTAGAAAAAGCACGTCTGCAGGCAGGGCGGTGGGTTCTGCGACAGCAGCGTGAAGTCGGGCGCGTCGGCAACCTGCTGAGCGAGGTACTCAGTGACAGCAAACGCGTTGTCGATGCGCTCGCCGTAGCCTTTGGTGCCGTACCATTGCCAGCCCAGGTACAGCTTGAGGGCGTCGGCGCGGCGGCCGCAGCCCATCGTGCCGTCGGCAAGATCGAAGTTGTCGTCGCCGTTATCGGAGGAGTGGAACAGGTACGGCGCCTGCAGCGAGTTGGCCTTCTGGAAGTCGGTCTCGTCGGGCACAAGCAGGAACGAGCACGTGCAGGGCACGCCGAGCATTTTGTGCGGGTTGACCGTCAGCGAGTTTGCGAGCTGCGAGCCGTCTAGCTTGTGGCGCTGCTTGTCGCTGAACACGACATTGCCGCCCCACGAGCCGTCGATGTGGAACCACGCGCCATGCTCCTTGGCAATGCGGCCGATGGCAGTGAAGTCGTCAAAAGAGCCATAGACGGTAGATCCCGCGGTCGCATTGATGTAGAACGGCGTGTAGCCCTGCTTCTTGGCCTCGCCAATCTGCACTTCGAGGTCTGCCACATCCAGCTCGCCGTTAGGGTGAACCTTCACCTTGAACAGCGACTCGGAGCCCAGACCGAGCAGAATGGCAGACTTCTCAACGCTGTAATGCGAGTGCGAGCTGGCAAAAAGAGCAAGCTTGACCGCTCCAACACCCTTGGTTTTCGTCTCGGGATGCAGGATGCTGCGGGCCATATGCATGCTGGTGATGTTCGAGTAGGAGCCGCCAGGGAACGTCAATCCACCCGCATGAGGGCCATTGAAGCCAAACAGACCAGCATACTTCTTGCCAATGTACCGCTCAATAACCGTGAGGGCGGGAGAAGCAGTAAACACATGCGAATTGGTGTTCAAAATCGACAACAGCAAATCGCTGGCAATGCCAACGGGATTGGTGCCGGCATAAAGCTTCTCCAAGAAGTTCTTATGCCAAGTAACCACGGAATTGTCCAACAGCAAATCCGTCGACTTGACAAGACCGGCATAGCCTTGGCCCTGCTCACCGACACTAACGTCTAGAGACTTGACCAAAACTTGGGGATCCGTATAGTGACCGACCGAGCCCTCGGGGGAATCGGCCTTTTTGACATAGTCAATGATTTTCGCGGTGAGTGTATTGAGCACCAATTGCAGCTCTTCTGCTCTATGTTCGTCGACCATGGGGAAGCTAGCGAGGTGCGTATGCGAGCTGATGCAAATATTTCGCTCTTTCACGTGACTATACAGCCGGCCGTTGGAAAGTGACTAATTCGCTGAGTCACAAACGCCGTTGGCAGTACCGCTTCTCAGCATCAGTTCACGCCGACAAAGCCCGGTGACTCGGACCTGCAGGGCTAGGACACTCTCCAGAAAGTGATGCTGCTCAGAATCGCTAAAACGTCGGTGCCGACGTTATCTCGAGGGTTCTCGAAAATATCCACTCTGGATGAGGCTGTGAAACATGTGAAGCCCGGCCAGACTCTTCTTTGCGGTGGCTTTGGTATCAATGGCATCCCCGAGACTCTGTTCGAGGCCATTGCCGCCGATAGCCAGCTGAAAGGATTCACATGTGTCTCTAACAACGCCGGTATCAATGATTTGGGCCTCGATAAGCTCATTAATCGCGGCCAGGTCTCGAAAATGATCATGTCTTACCTTGGCAATTCCAAAAATTTACTGCACCAGTACCTCACGGGCAAGATTGAGATCGAGCTCACTCCGCAGGGAACCATTGCCGAGCGGATTCGGTCTGCCTCGGCGGGAATTCCTGCGTTTTATACGGCTACGGGTGTTGGTACATGGGTTGAAGAGGGCAAGATGCCTGTAAAGTACAACGAACAAGGTGAGGTTGTCAAGTACTCGGAGCCTAAAGAGACCCGAGAGTTTGACGGCCGCAAGTATATCATGGAGAAGCCCTTGTTCGGTGATGTTGCATTGATCAAATGTTGGAAAGCGGATCCTCTTGGCAATCTTGTTTTCCGCGGCACCACGATGAACTTCAATCAGATCATGGCACAAGCAGCCAAGGTCACGCTTGTAGAGGCCGACGAGATTGTCGAAATCGGCGACATTGCGCCTAACGAGGTGCATGTGCCGGGCATCCATGTGACCAAAGTGATCCAATCCACTGCGCCAAAGAGCATTGAAAAGAAAACGTTGCGGGTCACCGGTGACGATGCGTCTGTTGGCGGTAGTCGTGAGATCATTGCGCGTAGAGTTGCCAAGGAGTTTGAAAATGGCAGCTATGCTAATCTCGGTGTCGGTATGCCTACTCTTGCACCCAACTACATTTCACCAGATGTGGATGTGATCTTTGAGAGCGAGAATGGCCTGCTTGGTATCGGCCCTTATCCTACTGTTGCCGAGCTTGATCCCGATATCATCAATGCCGGGAAAGAGACCGTCACTATGCTTCCTGGCGCGTCAGTATTTGGATCTCAGGACTCGTTTGCCATGATCCGTGCCGGCAAGATCGATACCACTGTTCTCGGCGCCATGGAAGTGTCGCAGTATGGCGATCTCGCCAACTGGGGCACTCCTGGCAATATCAAGGGCATGGGCGGTGCCATGGATTTGGTATCCAACCCATTAGAGACGAAGGTAGTCGTGTGCACGTCTCACACTACTCGCGACGGCAAGCCCAAGATTGTTAAAGAATGCTCGAACCCCCTGACCGGCGCGAAATGCGTCAAAGTGATTATCACTGAATTAGCGGTGTTCCACGTGGACGAGCAGGGTCTTACTTTAGTCGAATTGCAGCCTGGAGCAACTCTCGAAGAGGTGCGCGAAAAGACCGACGCGCCTTTTCGCGTTCTCAGCAAGCTCTAGCCCTCTCGCTCGTCTGTAACGTTTAAACATATAATACGCTTTTACTTTATGCCTTTTTTCTAGGAATATACGTCTACACAGCGGGTGTTTTGCGGGGGATTCCCCCGCACCCCCCGAGCCGCCTTACGGCGGAATACCGTGCACGATGTTTCTTCTTTCTTTAAGGCCCTGCCTGGATATATATCCAAGAGATTCCGCCGTAAGGCGGCCCAGGGGGTGCGGTGGAATCCCCCGCAAAGCACCCAGTTCTGTAGGTTCTCCGATTTAGAAAGTACCCCCCAAAAAATAATGGTCGAGGAAACCCTGACCAAAAATTTAGTATACAAACCGAAGATATTCAAACCTAGGAATACTGAAATAATCTGATTCGTAAATATATAGTGAATTGGCGGAATTGGCGGTCACAGAAAGGTCTAGAGAGACGGCAATGCACCAACCTATATTTCCATTATAAATAGCTCTAAGCCATAAATTTTGGCGGAAGGCTGCTCAGAGTGTGCGGGGAAGTCCTCACAAAGACTCTACCTGAATTAAATATACGATTTTTATGTTTATATTTAGTGTGCTAAGGCCGCAGAGCATGGACGCTGCTGACTAGATGGATCAGGCTTGGGCGGTGGATCAGGCCGATCTCGAGCAGCAAGTGGCGGCCGAGGCTGCGGCCAACCTGAAGGCTCACGAGAACGAGCTCGACAATAGGCGGTTGGAAAAGACTCGAAAGAAGATTGCCGATGTTAATTCTCGGATATCGCTGCTGGGTGACCGAATTGCCGATCCTGCGACTCGAATTTCTGCTCGTGAAAAGGCCCGCGAAGATACGGCCAAGGCGCAGGCTGATTTGAGAGGTCTCCGGAATGAGGAATCAGATATCCTCGACCGCATCAGCAGCCGCGACAAGGACGAGACTGTGGCCAGCAATGTGCCTGGCCAGCATGCCGACGAGACGGAGCAGGAATATCTCATTCGCACGGGCAAAATAACGCCGTTTGGCAAGCCTGCAGAGGCTGCGACGGAGGAATTGCGCTCACATAGAGACCTCGCACGACCGTCGGCGATGCTGGAGCGCGATTTCAAGCGCCGCAAAATCGAGGACTCAGACACCGAAGACGAGGCGCCTGTTTTGCTACAGCAAGTGCGCGGGCGCACGGATGAAGTCAAGAGCGAGGAAGACTATGTTCCGGAGCTGGCACGGGAAGGCACGCAGGCGCTTTCTGACGGCTCAGTTGATGATTTTTCAGAGCAAGAAGATAGCGACGAAGAAACTGACAAAAACGATATCGACGACGGCAACCCCGCAGTGTGGAACCGCCGCGTTGCTAAATGGACGGCAATGCGGAGGTCCTTGCGGGCCAAGGAGGGCCAGAGAGTGCCTGATGCCGAAGAATGGACGCTGCCGCATCCGACGATCCCCGACCACGTCATTGACGCCCGCCGCGACTTTAGAATCCCGGGCGATATCTGGCAAAGCCTGTTTGCGTACCAGAAAACAGGCGTCAGATGGCTGTGGGAACTATATAGCCAGAAAACGGGCGGCATTATCGGCGACGAAATGGGCCTGGGAAAGACAGTACAAGTAGCGGCGTTTCTGGCCGGTCTGCACTACTCGGGCAAGCTCAAACGGCCCGCTGTCGTCGTATGCCCCGCGACTGTGCTCAGCCAGTGGGTCGCAGAACTGCACCAGTGGTGGCCGCCGCTCAGAGTGGCCGTGCTGCACTCGATCGGCACAGGCATGGTGGGACGCGCGCCCTCACGTGGCATCGACAGCGATAGCGAGGATGAGGCTGCCTTGATGCAGACGCAGACCGGCGCGAGGGCGCTCGTGTCGTCAATGGCCAAATCGGGCCATGTCATCATCACCACCTACGCCGGTGTTCGTGTATACAGCAAGTATCTGCTGCCGCGGCAATGGGGTTATTGTTGTCTTGATGAGGGCCACAAAATCCGCAACCCCAACAGTGAGATTTCGCTGTTGGTGAAACAATTCAAGACGGTTTACAGATTGATTCTTAGCGGCACGCCGATTCAGAACAACTTGATTGAATTGTGGAGTCTTTTCGACTTTGTTTTCCCCGGAAAACTGGGAACCTTGCCGGTGTTCCAGAACCAGTTCTCCATCCCCATTAATGTAGGCGGCTATGCGAATGCGTCGAACATCCAGGTCCAAACGGCCTATAAATGCGCGGTTGTGCTGCGGAATCTCATTGCGCCGTACCTTTTACGCCGGATGAAAAGCGATGTCGCCACCGACCTTCCACAGAAGACGGAAAAGGTGCTGTTTTGCAAGCTGACGCGCCCGCAGCACGACGCGTACACCACGTTTCTGAAAAGCGACGAGCTGAGCTCTATTTTGACTGGAAAACGTCAGGTTTTATATGGCGTTGATATTCTTCGCAAAGTGTGCAATCATCCGGACTTGCTGTCGCGCGAACTTAGCAATCATATAAAGAACTACGGTGATCCCGCCAAATCAGGGAAAATGCAGGTTGTCAAGGCCCTGCTGGAGCTCTGGACGAGCCAGAACCACCGTACGCTCGTGTTTTCACAAACACGCCAGATGCTCGACATTCTCGAGCCGTTTGTGGCCAAGCTGGGGTTTACGTACCTCCGCATGGACGGTGCGACGCCCATTGGCCAGCGTGCGGCGCTCGTTGACGCGTTCAACACGAACACGCGCAATCAAGTGTTCCTTCTGACCACCAAAGTCGGCGGCTTGGGCGTCAATCTCACAGGCGCCGACCGCATCATCATCTACGATCCCGACTGGAATCCAAGCACAGACATGCAAGCGCGTGAGCGCGCGTGGCGGCTTGGCCAGAAAAACGAGGTCATGATTTATCGGCTGATGATTGCCGGGTCGATCGAGGAGAAGATCTACCACCGGCAGATCTTCAAGCAGTTCCTCACTAATAAGATCTTGAAGGACCCCAAACAAAAACGGTTTTTCAAAAACACAGACCTGCGCGACCTTTTCACGCTTGGCGACGGTTCAGAAACTGGCGGTCTGTTTGCCGGCACCGAAAAGAAGGTCGAGCAAAAGGACGATATCAGCGACCTCGTGGGTATTGACCGCCAAGATAGCTTTCAGACAGAAGATAAACCAGCTGCCGGCGACGAGGGCCTTCTAGAGGGCCTCTTCGCTAAGGCAGGCGTGCAGAGCACGCTCGAGCACGACGCCATCATGGAGGCGACGCGTCCCGACACGGTCCTGATGGAGCGCGAGGCGACGCGCATCGCCAACCAGGCGGCGGCTGCTCTCAGAGAGTCACGCGACGAAGCCCGCAAAGCTAAAATCGGCACACCGACCTGGACGGGCCGGTTTGGTAGTGCGGGAAGAAGCCGTCTCCCTGTGGCTTCCGCTTCCTCAGCTCCAGGCGGAAGCGGCCTCTCGAGCAGCTCCATTCTGGCCGGTCTACGGGCCAAGAAAGAGCTCGAGACAAAAGCCACGAGTGTAACGAGTTTGCCCGATTCAGTGCTCAAACCACACACACAGCTGCTCGAAAAGATCCGCGACTATCTTGTGAGTGTGGGCGGCCGCGCCAAATCAGCCAGCATTGTCAAGGCAGTGGGGCTGAAGCTGGACGGCGACCAAGCCGTCGCGAACCTGCGCCACATGCTGAAATCGATCTCGAAATGGGACCGCGACAGCTCCGAGTGGGTTCTGACCGACGACTTTCGCTAGTCTCCTTCCGCGACGGTCTCGGTATGGCGTTTACGCGGCTGCAGGTGCCTGCAGCTGACGTGCATAATGTGGCGGTGGCGAGCCCCGCCCTAAACCAGACGCCACCTTTAGTATATATATCCACAGTAATGACACTTGTATCGCATGCCCCGCAAGAGTCCCGTTCAAAAGAAGGTCGCTGATGCTCCGCTCGACGAGATCTCCCACGACGTTCTGCAGATCTCCCGCACCGCCTTGTCGGTGCTGACCCCGCCGCAGCGGCTAGCCGTAATCAAGCAGCTCGAACGAGAGTTATAATATTTATTAGCTGGTTTTCTTTGTTAGCGCGAAATAGTAGATGCTCTTGTGTAGAACTTTTGAGTAGTTCTTTCACCTCAGTACATCGTTTACGCAGTTCTCCTAACCGCAATATTCGGACTTGTTATCGCAGAGCCTCAGAAAAGAAATTTATCTCAGTTGACTGCCTTTTCATTAGCCCTCCACGTCAACACTCGCTATCCCCCTGCCGTAAGGCGGCCCAGGGGGTGTTTATCATAATTTTAAGTCTGCCGCCAGGCGAAACACCGACGAGCTGTATAGGATAGTTATAAAGATAGGAACTGCTACTTGTTCAGTACATGAGGCTTGAGAGGGAGAACCTGGTTAAGGTTGATGGTCGACAGGGATACATTAGCCGATAGCTTCTGGATGCTCTCCGGCTTGGCAGCAGCTGGTTTCCCGCGGCCGGAAAGATTAATGGAAGGCTGGCTGGACTGGCGGCCAAGCTTTTTGATCGTCAATGGCTCAACATCTACCATCAGTTTGTTGTAGGGAATGTTGGCACATGCGTTTGTAGGCTGCAGAAGATCACTGGGCGTGACCTTCAGCATCACGAAGATATCACCTGCCAGCTTATCGAAGGACGGTTCATGGAAGTGTCCAAAGTGCCGGTGCTTGATATGTTTAAGAGCAACGCTCTTTGTAGGCACGAGTTGCGGCTGGCGGGAGACGCGGTCCGCACTCGAAGTCTTGAAGTTCATGCTCGGGGAGAAGAAGCCGAACTTTTGGCGCAGGTCGGAGCGATTGACATCCTTGCGGCTCGTGCGCGAGCGGTCAAAGCGGGTGGGGTCAAAGCGAGCAGGGTCAATACGGACTGGATTCGCGTCGCAGTATAGGTCAGATCGAGTAGCGGGCTCACGAGGAACAAGTCGCTCATCAGTGCTGAAATCCTCGCTGTAGTCTTCGGCAGTGCGGTCAATACAGACAATAGGCGGCGAGATCTCGGGGCGGCCAACGGGTAGAGTTCGATAGCTCTTCATCAAAGTCATGGTTGCAGTTACAACAAGATACGCAAATCATGGCATATTTATGGGTGACAGACCATAATCCTGGGTCTTCCCGAGAACCATAATCCTGTACCATCTCGGGTACCAGAATCTCAGGCAATATCGCAATAGAATCGCGTTTGCAACACTCCGAGAGTCACAGAATAAGAGCTGCAGCCCACTCGCACTCTTTTAAAGACCGACGAAGACCAGACTACAAAGCGAGACCAATGTCTAGTTTAGTATCTACGCGAAGCAGTAACTGATGAAATAATAGTCTTACGCGTAATAGCACGTGCAATTACAGTCACGCTGAATGTGCTACAGCTGCATCAGAGCCATCCGAGATTTACCGCCACAGCGGCAGTACAGCCACTACAGCAGCACAGCTACCACGGCAGACAGCAGCCGCGCGATGATGATGATGATAACTACGTACTAATGCATGGCTGGCGGCACTTAGAGCCTAGAACCAGCCTCTAGGCTTTTCCCTGGATCTCGTACGTCTTCTTGAGAGCAGGCCGCGCCTCGAGTTGCTCGATCCACTTCTCGAGACCAGGGTACTTGTCGGCAAAGTCTGGAATGTTCTCCTTGGCGAGGTTCACGGTGTGCAGATACATGATATCCGCGCCCGTGAGGCGGCCGTCGACGCAGTAGCCGCCGTTGGCCTCGATCTGGTCCTGCAGAATCGACAGGGACTCGCGCAGCTTGGTGCCGGCATACGCGTCTTCGAGCTTGTCGAGAATCTTGTTGCCAACGCCGCCCATGCCGAACGGCATCTGCTTGCGGGCCTTGGCATGCACCACGAGTGTGACGGCAAACGTGCTGATGTTGCCTTCCGCAGCATGCAGACCGTGCTTGATGGCCAGACGGTCCTTGTCGTCTTTGTAGGCAAAACTGGTGCCTTTGCCATACTTGTCGACAAGATACTCGACAATCAGACCGCTCTCGCGAACAACAGTGCCATCCTCGTCGATGATCACCGGGGCTTCGCCATTGGGGTTGATTTTCGGGTCCTTGAGCTCCGGAGGAGCTAAGTACGTCTTGGGATCACGGTGGAAAATCTTCAGTTCGTAGGGCACGCCGAGCTCCTCGAGGAGCCAGACAATGCGATTGGAACGAGACTTCTTCAGATAGTAAACAGTCACAGTCATGATATGCGAGGGTTGTGATTTGCTATGCTATTTGTGGGGGGTTATTGTAGTCCTTTATGTACTCCACATAACAGGGCTAGGGCAACCGTTTAATATGCGAGGCGCCCGTTTCGGAAATTGATGTTATGATACCTCTAGTGTTTAGGTTGGTTGTGTGCGAGTTCTAAAAAGAAACACAATGCCCGAGATTAGTATTTATGTATTTACCGAGGCTCAGGCTCCCGCCGGGACCCGGTTTTGCCGCCCATGCCGACGATGGCTTGCTTTCCCTTGCGGCACATGCCAAGATCTCCGTAGCAAGGAGATGTGGGGTAATCCATGCATATAGCCAAGTACCGAGGTAGGATTCAATATTTGAATTTTTGCCGAGTATGAATATGCCCCGAGTTTTTATATTCAAAAACCTCTCTGAATACCCAGAATACCCCTTTTTACGGCCACCTGCCCCACATGCGCCACCTTGTGCTCAGCCCCTGATCTCCCAGTTTATCCGAGGGTTCCTGCAGGGCATCGAACCCTGTTCCACAAATCGCTCATTCTATGCTTTGACAGGTGATAGCCGGGGCAGAAATAGAAGCAATCTGTTAGCAATTAGAGGAACTAGGTATTGGAAATAGCAATTGCTTCTACATCGTAAGTACCATGGCCCTTCTGGTAGGGGTCGCTTTGAAACGACTCTGTTTCAGCCACCGAGATCTGGGGCTGTTTCATCTACCTGCACGATGCAGCTACCTCAATCACCTTAGCCATTGCAGATATTAGCTAGACGAGACGTTGAAAATGCCTCCTTTGATTGAACAGAGCTCGAGGTTCTCTTCCCGCGTCGTCTGAATTCACACACCTCCAGTATTGGTCGTTCCCGGCTTTCAGAATGGGATCCTTAGGGAGTTGTACTCTACCACATTGATCTTGCCTCGGCCATAATCTGTTATGGAAACGGCACCTTGAATGTACTCCAGCAGACTGAATCCTCCAGGTTGTGGCTTAGCGGTGTTTATATGTGACGTACAATCTAAGGTGGACAGATTCAGAGGACACCCAACCAGTTGCGTCCCGTTCGTCGAGGCTTGTCTTGAGGAGCATCTTTAGTGGGAAGTCCTGAGGTCTCCTGTTTCCGCTTTAGATCGGCTTTGTGGGCTTCCTGAACTGTCTTCGCCACTTTAAGCTTCATTTTCTTAGAGCGACTTCGGTTCCAGAGGTCCGTGACGGAACTCTGGCTAGGGTCTCGGTGTCCACTGTGGATCTTAGCAACTCTCTGCTGTTTATCAATATGCCAGAGCACGTCCACCCTAGCCTGAGTTTGTCGCTGGGCTTTGGGACCGAGGAGGCTATCGTCGGAACCCAATGGGTGGGGCGCCAGTTCAGATTCTTGTGGAGTTATCGGTGCTCGACTCCTTGTTCTGGGTCAGTCGACCATTCTACGTCTGATGCAGATGCTGTTTGCGGAAATTCTGGTTTGTACAACGGCAGCTGGGGCTGCCAGATTAGCGAACAGGACCTCAGACCTTGCGCAGAGCATGTGCAGGATCATAGATTAAGATACAGTTTCTCAGATGAATCTTAGATTTGCATGCAGCCGTTTTTAAACAGAGAAAGTTTAAGAGCGCCGAGAAACTCATCTGTGCTGTGGGTTCGACAGCCGAAAAATATCTACAAGACTTGTTCCCAATGGCCCAATGGCAAGGCGTTCGCCTACGATTTGGTCATAGCGAAAGATTCCAGGTTCGACCCCTGGTTGGGAAGTCTTTTTTTTTCACTTTTACTCCGCGACTTGGCAATTGTGAAATCGCGTTAGACAATCCCCGCGCTAGACAATATCCCAGCGGTCGAATTATTATTTTACAGCGAGATTTATTCTCGGCATTAAACAGCTCCACATAATATCTAAAGCTACTAATCCTCTGCAAATGAGGTCTGTCGCTTATCGCTCACACGAGCTCCCGTTCCAGGGTAAGGAGCACGACTAAGAAGTGGGATAAGGGCTAATCATTGAACGAACCCCGAAAAAAAATTGTGGTCAAGAGCCCGTGAAATTGAGCGCAAATGAAGTACCTACCACCTTGGAAAGAGCCCTATTTTATCGGCGTGGCCGGTTGCTCCGGCAGCGGCAAGACTTCCGTGGTTTCCATGATCATCCAGAAGCTCAATATGCCCTGGACAATGATCTTATCAATGGACAACTTTTACAAGGTTCTGAATCCCGAGCAGAAGAAATTGGCTTTCGAGAGCAATTATGATTTTGATTCGCCTGAGTCAATTGACTTCGATCTGATGCTGGACGTGCTGAAAAGCATCAAAGCCGGCCACAGAACCGAAGTGCCGATCTACTCGTTCTGCTCGCACAGCCGCACCAACGAGCACCTGACGGTGTATGGAGCCAATGTGGTGATTATTGAGGGCATCTATGCTCTTTATGATCCCCGCGTGCTTGACATGCTCGATCTGAAGATCTTTGTGCAGGAAGATTATGATGTATGCATGGCCCGGCGGCTGCATAGAGACATTCTGTACCGCAACCGCCAATTGGATCTGAGTATCCAGCAGTGGCACCGTTTTGTGAAGCCCAACTATCTGCTGAAAGTGTTGCCGACGCAAAAAGCGGCCGATATTCTGATTCCAAAGGGCATTGAGAACCATGTTGCTATCGAGATGCTCATCACCCACATTCGCCGGCGGTTGCAGGAGATGAGTGCGCACCATTTGGCCGAGCTGCAGAAGCTGGGCCAGCGATGCACCGATCCCGTAGACAAGCTGGTCTATCTGCCCGAACACAGCTCGCAATTGCAGGCCATTCACACGCTGATTCTCAACCGGCAAACCAACCGCGACAATTTCGTGTTCTACTTCAACCGCATGGCCGATCTGCTGATCACGGTGGCACTGGAGGCCGCGTTCGAGTCGAATGTCGACACAAAGACGGTCCAGACGCCTGCGGGCGCCGAATTCAAGGGCGTCCATCTGCCCTTTGACCGCGTGTGTTCAGTGACGATGGTCCGCGGCGGCGAATGCTTTGAAGTGGCCTTGAAGGCGTCGATCCCGACTATCCCGCTCGGCCGACTGCTCATTCAAAGCGATGCAACCACCGGAGAGCCCAAACTGCACACGCGTCGCCTGCCGCCATGCATCGACTCGGGCAGCTCCGACTATAAGGTATTGTTGACTGACGCGCAGGTTCTTTCGGGCGCCGCGGCAGTCATGGGCGTGGCTGTGCTCGTGGACCACGGCATTCCGCAAGAAAACTTTATTTTTATTACTTATTCCGCGTCCGAGATCGGCATCCGCCGCCTGCACGCCGCGTTCCCGCAGATCAAGATCGTCGTGGGCCGCGTGAGTCCTACGATTCTCAGCATGGATCTCGACGCCAGGTATTATGGAACATAAACTATATAGTTGTATTCGTCTATTGGCCCATCATGTTCTTGCAGCTGCATGTCTATAATACGCTCGTCACGCAACTCGTCATCCCTACGTCACATCTGCATGTCTCATGTATCTTGGGATCTGAGATCTCCTAGATCCGAAAAATTAGTTTAAAAAGTAGATGTCGCTATGTTCTCCAGGAAAAAAAAAGATACGAGCAGCAAAAAACAATCTTCCCAACCAGGGGTCGAACCTGGAATCTTTCGCTATGACCAAATCGTAGGCGAACGCCTTGCCATTGGGCCATTGGGAACAAGATTGAAATTTTGAAAATTGGGTTCTAGTCACTCGAAAGCTAATAGGTAGCAGCCTTGGCTGGCTGTTGGTGCATAAATTCAGGTACAGCCCTTGTGGATTCAGCTGTTTTGCACGTAGTGAGGCTCTGTTAACCAAATTGGTTAGCTGCGTCTGCATATGCGCCCTGCATATGAAAGATAAAACCGTATAAATAGAGTGTTATCTCCAGGAGCATGAGTAGGCCCAATATGCGCGAAGAAGAGAGTGAAGTTGTCACACTCACCGAGAAAGTTTCCAGCGAGTCTGTGTTGACCGAGAAGACCAAGGAGTCCAAATATGTTGACCCAGCGGTAAAGGAATATATGACTTCATGGGTTCGCGGTGGTTATACAGACGATATCCAACATCTCGTAGGTACTGAGAAGTGTACTGTTGGAACTGAGGAATATTCGGAAAAGATTGCTTTCTGTTTGATGAAGTATCGACAAGTGGTTGGACACTATTCTTCTATTGCAGAAATGAACGCGGCCCGTAGCCTCCGGCAGTATAACCTTTTCTTCGTTGATCTTGATGAAAACGCAAAGAGCATATTTAAAGTACCTGTGTCTAGTCGTGAAACGTTTTCGGCTTCCCAGTGGGAGAAGACTTTGGGAGACAGGGCTGCCTTGAGCGCAGGACGCCAGGTATCCATTGAGTACTACGACGAGCTCCGCTACAGCCAAATCCCAGAGCGGAGAGATGAATGGGAATCCAGAGTATGGCGTCGCTCACACGTACACCCAAATGTATACTTCCCACTTGACCATAGCACATGGTGGCTTACCCGGATCCGCACTCTTGATGAGCACGATCTCTCACCGAATGAGGCCATAGTCATAAACAGCCTCCGCGGACATGAGCGTTCCCGTAAAGCCGATTCCTTCAAGCGAAGTCTTCGAAAGTCGCTGATGATTCTCTATAACCAAGAAAAGTATGATGCCATTGAGCAGCGCATGACCCGCTTTCCTTTTTCGAGTGAGTGATACGACTGGCAACGATACAATCCCAGCCATATGGAACCGTTCCACATGCCCCCTATGGAAAAAAGAACTCATAACCTGCTACGACTATTTCTTTTTGTTCTCGAAAACAACTGAGGTTTATAATTCTGTGATTATATTGAAGCCATTGGCCGATTATTCGGAATATTTCTGCAACAGTTAAGAGGACACGCTTCTCCATGGCAACGTTCCTAAACATGTTGTAGACACGAATGGCCATATGGCAGAAATGTTGCTTTAACTTTGAGCTACAGAATGAACTGATGACCCTTTACAATCAATAGCAGTATGATGCTATGAACGAGCGTATTACCCGCGTCCAATGCTGTATGCCGGCGTGGATTCCGGGGCCTATCATTACGAAAAAAACAAAGTAATTCCAGCTTCTATCAAATATCGCTTGTTCTAAAGCTTCCCAAAATAAACTCTTATTGAAAGTACAACCAGAATTACCTGCAAGTACCACGTGGACCCCCTGCGTTGCCATATCAGAAATAGGGTTATAGTGCCTAGTTAAGACTAGGTTTATCTCGATCGGTAGAACGGTGGCTCTCAAAACCTACGCGAGAACAATATGCAAGATGAAGAAGAGGAGGTGATTTCTGTTTCCGAGCTGGTCTCATCGTCGGAGCAGGGATCTGGTGATGAGAACGATGCCAGTTATGCAGCCGCTGCAAAAGATCCTGCAAAAGCGGAAAAGGATAACGAAGGTTCCGTGGCGAAATCTGAAAAGTCAATTACGGATGTATCCATCAAGCAGGGTTCTGAAGTCGCTGAATCTTCGTCTAACTCGTCCAACTCAACCAGCTCTGCCGTCAAATCGGCCAAGTCGACCAAGGACGAGCCGGCCAAAGATTCAGGCAACAATACTGCCCCGGCTGTTTATCCTATTCTGAAGAAGGACAGCTACACATTCGGACCCTTTACTGAAGACTTCAGGTTCATCAGCGAGAAGGACATGTTCTCCGGTGGGGGATATCTTTTGACGGAAGAACAAGCATTGAATCTCCTGTTGTATCGTTGCAAAGTCCGACGTCATGCGATTTACCACGAGATGACTCTCGCGCGCAAATTGCGCACGTTTTTGATGTTTTTCAAAGATATGGATGTCGAAATTAAAGAGGCCCTGGCTGTTCCGATTGATGAGCGCTCAATCTCCACGCCTGCTCAATGGGCCATGTCTGTGAATGACTTGAAGAAGTGCACAGATCCCAGTCATGAAGATGTCTACGGTGCCTATATCTCTCACTGTTCGATCAACGGCGTCAGCGCTAAGAATCCGAAAGTGTACGAGCAGGAGCGTGCCGCTCGCCAAGCCGAGGGAATTCTTTGCCCCTTCGACTATGATACGTGGTGGGTCATGCGGATCCGCCAGGTAGACGAATGGGATCTCACGCCACCGCAGCTGTTGCAGCTGAAGAGCTTGGAAGGTGTGCCTCGAGCGAACAAGCTCAAAGCTATGGTTCTGCAGCTGAAGAAGGAGCTGATGGATCTTTACAATGCGGGCCGCTACGCTGCCATTGAGACGCGTATTACGTGGTTCCTCATTCATTAAATCGTATACCGCTGAATCCCAATACTGCCAATACTATGATTAATAGTTGTTTGAGTATGCTTTTTGGTATAGTCAATTGTTTCTAACTATAATCATATTTCTACATAGATGCAAATTCAATAACTGCCAGACCGTCCGAGATAGCGGGAAGGCGGCATCCGCTCGCCGTCCTTCGACCATAGACGGTGGCTGAGCCGCGTCCGAGAGATTGGCCATCGTGGCTTCACCCCATGCAAGTAGTTAATCTCAACAGTCTCAGTCCGGGCAAAGAGAAATGCCTTCAGGCGCTACTTGCAAAGGAGCTCATGGGACCCCACAACTCAGGAAATTGCATCACCATGAGATACTTATCGCATGGCTCGCCAATTGGCGCGCATGATTATAGAATCTGAGACAGCGAACGCGTACGTTGAAACCTTGCGGAAAGGCACCACTAGCCAAAAGAGGCACTTCCATCAATTGATATCTTAATCAGATCTCTATCGTGTACAATGTTTCTTCTGTACTCTTTATCAACCCAAGAGGACGCAATATTTCGAGCAAGCAGCGGTATTTTGCACATGCGTCTGCATGGTGCATAAACTGGAACACCCAGTTTCTCAACACCTTGGTGTCAGTTCACAAACTTAATTTGCATGAATCAATTTGCACAGACGCGAAAAGCTGGTTATGGCTAAAAAGACCTCACGGGAAGGATCTTTAGTTCGGTAGGATCGAATTAATTATCGGAAATCGCCTGGCCATGTGCACCGACGCTAAAGCTAACTCGATACCGTCACCAATTCGAGAACCGAGCACCCGTTGCTGAAATGGAATAAGCTCGACGGCGATCATGAGACAGTCTTAGCCTGCGCTCATTTTTTGAGGATAGAGATGCAGAGGCTAAGGAGGTTTGCTTGCCACTAATTGACTGCCCTGATGGCACTTTTCTAGAGCATCTTTGGAGGACAGGTATTGTGCCTGCATCTCTTTGATGGCCGCCAAATAACCCCTATCGATTGGCTCACAATTTCTGGTGGATGATGCAGTGTCCTTAAGTGATAGCGACTATTCATGTGGAGATAGAAGACTCTCGATAACAGCGACCTATCAGAAAGTGAACAGGCTACTAAAAGAACTAAGCGATTCAGAGAGAAATGATAAAGCCCGGGAATTCAGGTTGGCACTTCAGTACGATCTCCTAACGTTGTACCGTGAAGAAGACCATGCAGCGCTTGAATCGCGTCTGACCCGATTTACAGAATAGTGTCGATATACGCTTGGATTTGAGTAGGTACGTACATAGTATTTTCTCTGCGTGCTTAAAAGTCTAAGTTAGGGCTCAATCCAGCAAGAAACATGCAGATCGTTGCAGGAGAATTAAACAGGTGCATTGCCAGCTGCATATCCCCACCGTTGGCACATTGCAACTCCTGGCATCACGCGATCTAGCTGTCTGCGTAAGAGAATTAGCATATCGACAGATATCCAGAACAGTTATGACAGAAGCAATTGACTATAGTGCGAAATGGATGAGAGGTCCCTACACGGACGATATCGAGCATATTGTCGGAACCGGAAAATTTTACGTGGGTTCCGAAGAGAAAAACGAAAAAGATGTGTACTATTTGATGAAGTACCGACAAAAGATCGAGCGTATGGCTACATTTGCCGAGCTAGATGTGGCTCGGACGGGCTATATATACCGCGGTTTTTTCGCCGCAATCAAAAAAGAGGCGTGCGCTCTGTTTGGGGTGCCTATGGACAAGCGCGATTTATTTACTCCTGAGCAATGGAAGCAAAGTCTAAGGGACGATACGCGGCACCGAGCCCTGCGGTCAGAATCGCTTTCGCAATACGAGGACGACTTGAGCGCATTGCGGCTCGAGCGGGTGCAGCGAGAAAAAGAAACCAGCAGGGCAGAATCGGACCGTGAGTTTGCGAAATCTCTGGCAAAACTCCGAGACCAGTTTGAGCAGCGAGAGCTCGACATTGAAAAGAAGTTCCAAAATAGTGCATGGTGGATCACGCGCATCCGGAGGCTCAACAGCCGAGACCTGCCCGATAAACAGCTGCTCCTCTTGGACCCACTAACTGGAGCCGAAAAAAAGGAGAAAACTAGAGAGTTTAAAGCTACTCTACAAAAGGAGCTCATGGAGCTCTACAATAAGGGCGACTTTGAAGCTATAAGCGCCAGCATGCCGCGGTTCCCTCAGTAGCCCTCACAGCCACAAGCAACCCGCTATCACGGCCCTCCGAGCGAAACCACTAAAACATCTAAAAGCAAATTGCACCAAAGAAAACGCCGACCTCAGTCCTGGATTAAGGGTAGCTTTTGAACCGGCGTATATATTTACCGTACTCTAGCCAGGGTCTAGACGAGGCCCGGGTCAGTCCCGTGCCCTCGACAAACCACTAATAGAACACTCGGTAATCAGTAAAAACAAATATAAAATAAACCCAATCATTTATTACCTCCTATAGACTGCAAGCAAAAGCCGATCCAAGATCAATTCTTCAGAAACCCCCGAAATCCGGATCATCACGATACCGCCCGCATGCATGCAACAGGTGATTGTCCAACCCGGTGACTCATGCTTCCCCGAGTCACAAAACCCTGGAAATTCTCCCGCTTCCTCTCAATGATCCGCTCTATTGACGCAGAACAATACACAAAAGGCAGCCTAAGTGAAAGCAAGGTCGCCAAAACCCCGAGCGAGCAGTTCCACGAGTGGTTCGACCAGGCCAAGGCCGAGAAAATCACAATGCCCGAGGCATTGACTTTATCGACGGCCGAGCTGCCGTCGGGCAAGATCTCGGCTCGCGTCGTCTTGATGAAGGAGCTCAATAAGGACGGCAACGTCGTTATCTACTCCAACTGGGAATCTTCCCGAAAATCCTCGGACTTCAGATCAAACCCGCACGTCGCACTGACCTGGTGGTGGAAGGAGCTCGAGAGACAGGTCCGGGTCGAGGGTGTCGCCCATCGGCTGTCGACCGAGGAGAGCCAGGAATACTTCGATTCGCGGCCCCGCGGCTCGCGCATCGGTGCCTGGGCATCTCACCAGAGCCAGCACGTCGAGAGCCGTGAGGCTCTGGACGCCGAGGTCGCCAAATTCGAGGCCAAGTTCGCCGGCCAGGAGAAAATCCCCTGCCCGCCTTTCTGGGGCGGCATTGTCGTCGTGCCCGAGCACTGGGAATTCTTCCAGGGCCGCAACAATCGTGTACATGACCGGATCACCTACGACCGCACCGAGAACGGCTGGAAAATCGGCCGTCTCTACCCTTAGTTTCGGTATAGCCCTTAGATATAGACCCGACTTATCACTATATGAACCGCTGAAGTCAATTGACCCCGAATTCCTTTCTTTTATTTGGGTTTTTTACTTCTCCGAGCTAAAACTCTGTCTTACGGCCAGGACCCCTGGTCACGTGACCCACGACCTCCTCCGCCCCCCCCCCCCCCCCTGTTTTGGGCCCCTTCATTTTCGGAAAAAGTGCGAGCCCGGGCTCTAAAATTATGTTTTTTGTGCTCTCAAGACGCAATAGTATCCAAAAATCATATTTAATCTTTTCCGCGTTCGCTGTAAACCAACCCGTTTATGGACCTCGAGGTCAAGCCCGCCAGAACAAGCTAAATCTCCTCCATGATCTCGGTTCCTACAGCTGTGTGTTTTGCGGGGAATTCCCCCGCACCCCCTGAGCCGCCTTGCGGCGGAGGTATCGCGCTATACAGAGTTGAGCTGCCGCAGCTATAGTCTACTGCCGTCATGCGGAAAACCGACGAGCGAAGCGAGCTAAAAAAAAAAAAAAAAAAACCTACAGACGCAACTATTTGCGGGGAAATCCTCCGCACTCCCGGGCCTTCTTACGGCGGTAGACTATAGTCGCGGCCGCTCAATTGCACAGTGCGAGTCTACAGCCGCAAGGCGGAAAACCGACGAGCGAAGCGAGCAAAAAAAAAACAAAAAAAAAAAAAAGAAAAAGGCAGGTATCTGAGGGGGTAGTAAGAAGAATATATACGGGTCTAGTTAGGACTAAACGGAGAAGAGGCCCGGAGCTCTTGGACTTTGGCGGGAGTGATGTCTGTGAGCAGCTGGAGGAGCTTGTTTCCCTGGCGGCGCAGAGTGAGGGCGCGCTCGAGTTCCAAAGACTTTTTCTCGGCCACCGCAATGATCGACGGCTCGATGTGCGCCAGACGCGCCACATTAAGGCCGTACGACCGCTCGGCGGCTTTTTCTTGGATAGAGTACAGGAACGTGATCTGTTTGGTGTCCTGGTTCTCGTGGTGGCCCATGCACCAGTTTGTGACGACGTGGGGGTACTGCTTGGCCAGCTCGGTGAGCAGCGGGTAGTGGGTCACAAATAGCGTGAATGACTGGATATCGGAAACCATGTAGTCGAGGACCGCGTAGGCAATGGCCATGCCGTCTGTGGTGCCTGTTCCGCGGCCGATTTCGTCGAGTAAAACCAGCGATTTTGGCGTTGCAGCAGCCAGAATATCGCTACATTCTTTCAGCTCAACCATGAACGTCGATTCGCCGCGCATCATGTTGTCGTAGGCACCCATCCGCGTATACACGGCGTCCATGAGCGACAAGCGCGCGCGGCGGGCGGGCACGAAGCTGCCGATCTGGCCCATGATGGCAATCAGCGCTGTTTGGCGCACAAACGACGACTTGCCGCCCATATTCGGGCCCGTGACAATCATCGTGCGCGACTTGTTGGGGTACATCGACACGCTGTTGGGGATATACTGTGCCTCCATGATCTCCTCGATCATGGGGTGGCGTCCCTCTGTGATTTCAATGCAGGGCTCATCCACATAGTCAACACGTACATAGCCTTGTTTAGCAGAAACGCCTGCCAGCGACATGAGACAGTCCAGATTGGCCAGGGCCATGACTACGGACCGCAGCGCATTGTACTGCTTGGAGATGTCTTGGACAAACGCTTTGAAGGCCGTATCGCAGGCCAGCTCGTGGCGTTCCTGCGCCAGCTGCAGGTCCTTGATGAGCTGCAGCGTTTCGGGCGTCCTATAGCGTGAACAAGCTTTTGTGCCGTTCATTTTGCGCCAGCCGGTCGGCACCTTTTTGATGTCTGATTGGCGGACCTCGACGAGGTAATCATCGCCGGCAATCGAGACAAACGCCAGCGCGATGCCCAGCCTTTGTTTTTCCGTGCTCAGGAACTCCTGGAACTGGCCGTCGATCAACTCCAGATCGTCTTTGCGGGCCTCGATGGCGGTTCGCTCGGGCGACTGGCCGCCGGCTACGAAATACTTGAGTTTATCACCGAGCTTGGCGGGCTCGGGCTGCAGCTCCTTTAGGAAGCCCTCGATCGAGTCGCGGATCACCGGCAGCTGCTCAAACAGCTCCTGCAGCACGGGGGACTTGAACCGCGCGTGCTGGATCTCGGGAATGGTGGTGGCTGCCGACACCTTCTGGAAGTAAAACAGCGTCCAGTAGAGCTGTTTAGGCGAGATCCGGCCATAGTGGATCTGCAGCAATGCGCGCTCAAAGTCAGGCAGCTGGGTCATGATGCCTGTGACCTGCTCCACGACGCCGCCGAAGCTGGTGCACAGCTCCTGCACGGCGTCGCAGCGCGCCGACAGCATTTCGCGGTCCAGCAGCGGCTGAGCGACCCACTTTTTCAGCAGCCGCTGGCCAAACGGCGTGCGCGTGTTGTCCAGCACCCAGAACAGCGAGCCCTTGGTTTTATAGTCGGTGCTATTCTGGAAAATCTCGAGGCTCGTAAGAGTGTTGCCGTTGAGCCGCATGTGCGACGCGAGCGTGAATGGCGTTGGCGGGTTCAGATTGAACACCTTTTCAAGCTCAAATTCCTCGAGATAGCTGATGAGCGCAGCCGCGCATTGCTTGACACCAGCAGGCAAGCTCTGCAGATTCTCAAACTCGATGGCTGCAACGGCCTCGTCTACTTTGGTGACTCGCGCATTTCCGCGCGTAGCCACTTGGTCGACAAGCCGAGCCGCTTCCGGCGCAAGAGCACCCAGAATCAGCACCTCGCAGGGCTGGATATGCAGCAGGCGCGTCTCTAGCTCTGTGCAGATATCTGTGTCGCTGAACTCATCGTATATAATGTCGCCAGTAGCGGGCTGCACGCTCAGCAGAGCGAACTCGCTACCACTTGGCTTTTTGGTTTGCCGAAGCGCAAGAATATGGCCAGACAGCGCCACTCCCGCAGGCACATCGTCAATATACGTGCCTCGCGTGTACACGGCCGTGACTTCGCGCCTAAAGGGTCCTCGCTTGTTGTCGCCTACAGCCTTCAAGGCTGAGGTCTCCATTTGGTTGACAACACCGACTTTGTGGCCCTTGGCAACGAGCTTCTGCACATAGAAGTCCAGTCTCGCAACCGGAAACGAGCAGACTGCAAACCGGCTGTACAAGGCATCGACTGGATCTCCTTCATCGAGATTCATCCAGCCCGAGACAAGCGTCCATCCGAAAGCCCGTGCCGCTACCTGAGCGTCGCGAGCAAAAATCTTGTACTTGTAGCCGACCTCCATAATGAGAATAGTGTCCATGCGCGACCGTTTCAGCTCAATGTACTGCTCGTCGAGCTTCGTGAGCTTGCGGGCCTGCGGCTGGCCCGCCCCGCGAGGTTTGGGTCTGCCGATTTTCTGCACAAATTGGAGGTGTCGCTCGGCATTGCGTTCTAAAAAGGCCGGATCAACCGGCTGGCCTCGCCTGAAGCTGCCAATTGCGGCCCGCTCTGCTCCTCCTGCAGCTGGCAGGCCCGGACGGACGGGCGATTCAGGCTCATTTTTTATTTCAGAGACCGGTTCAGGGGCTTTGGCATTCTGAGCAGTTCCAGAAACCTCTGGCGGCTGAGCCTTCAGCTTTTTCGCGGGCGGCGAAAAGAAGCTGGTGATCGAGGCTTGTTTTGCCATACGCGTAGTAAGAACTAATTTACGTGCATGAGAATTACGTGGACGTGCATGACAACCGGAAATAGAAAATAAACAGACTATCTAGCTCCATTCTTTTTCTCTCTCACAACGGCCCTGATCTTTGTAGTTTTCTCTTTTTTATAACTCTCCGAGCTAAAGCTCGTCGGTTTTCCGCCTTACGGCGGTAGCCTCTAGTTTTCAAAACATCCGCCTTTAGGTGGCCAGGGAGTGCAAATGCTTGCCTCTGTGGTATTTTTTTTTCCTTTTTTTATAACTCTCCGAGCTAAAGCTCGTCGGTTTTCCCCGTGACGGCGGTACGCTTTCGCACGGTGTGCAATTGAGCTGCCGCGACTGGAGCCTACCGCCGTAAGGCGGCCCGGGGGTGCGGGGGATTCCCCCGCAATCAAATGCGGCCGCAGTTTTTATAAGTTATTGCTATTGTGATTTTGTGCTTGTCGTGTTTTGGTGGGGTTTGGCGAGATAAGAAGCGAGACTCTTGAGGGTGTTTGTGGAGCCCGACCGCAGCTTCAAGGAGACGGTGCTCTCTGTGGACGTAACAGTGGCTTCTAGAGGCTTTAAAGCTGTTCTGTTTCCGCGGCGATAGGCTCGTGACCAGGTGATACCCGCGCAGGAGATGACCCCGTCTCTCAGAGTCGTCCCCTCCGGCAGCAGCTGGTCTATTGGCACTGTTGAGGGGAAAGTGTACTCTGTTTGGACACACTCCTTTGATGGCTGCTTGAATGACCAGGCCGCGACCCATCTTTTGGTCTGGCCATGCTCAATCACGTGTAGAGCAAAGCTAGCGTGTGTTTTGATGTAGGCAACGAAGGGAGACACAGATGCCTTCTTTCCAAACATCACACTGGACCAGTTGATGTCCTGATCTTTCGAGGAGTGGAACAGACGCTTGGCGAACTGCAGCTCGCCGCCCAAAGTATACATTTCGCTTTGCCGGGCAGTCAGAGCACGCGGCTTGGCCTTTTCGAGCCTGTCGTCTGCGTGGGCATAAAACGGCGGGTTGCAGATCAAAAAGTCCAGCGGGCCTATTTCCTCGGCAATTGACGCCAGGGTATCGGGTTTCGCCAGCCGGAGATCCACTTCGACGCCCGCCGCCTCGGCTGCGACTTCGCTAGCGGCGACAGCGTCGGCATCGATGTCGGTGCCTACTATTGAGCAGCCTACTCTTGAGCCTAGTAAAGGATAAATACAGTTGCCGCCTACGCCTATATCCAGCCCTTTGCAGTCTGTGCCAGTGCCGGCAAGAGCTTTTATCCACAGAAGATAGTCTAGTCTATTGGCAATTCTAGGGATCAGAAAGCCCTTTGCGAGGGGGAAGCTCAAGCCAAAGTACAGATCCAGCTGGGTCTGCACCAAGATCTTTAGAGCATTTTCGTCGGCGAATCTGAAGTTGCCGTTGTCGATATATTTTTCCAACGCGGGGTTGTGTTTTTCGAGCTCTGGCCAGTCCAGTTCCGATACTCGCTGTAGCAGTTGATCAGGCTGCATAATCTTCTGTAGACTTGGGTTCTGCCTTACTACTTTCTCTCAGCTCTCTGACCCAAGACAAATCAGCTCCCAATCTGCCATCAATTCGCTTAGTGCCACAAACAGAGTAGAAAGGATGTATATTTATACTTTTTAATTATTTTTAGTGGCTCTTTCTAGTGACTCGGAGCAATCTCGTTGCTAAACTTGTTTGGGGGGAAATACGAATGCATATACTCTGGAATGCTTTTATCTCGACTAGAGCCCTCGACTAGAGCCATCCACTACCAGATTCAGGACACCGTCGATCAGAATAGCATTTTCGACCCCTGTGGCCTCTCCCGGAGCATACTCGACACGGCCCCTCGATGCAGGCGCGCCGTCGGGGCTCTCTAGCCTCACTCGGTGGCCGCACACATACTTGACGGTGCCATCCGACATCAACGCCCTGACCTTGTCGTAAATAATATCCGAGCCGACTAGTTGCACGGCATTTTGTAGCACCAGTTTCGGCTCGGAGACTATGACCTCGCCGTCGCTGGAAAAGTAGAGCCGGCCGGCGTACACATTGCCCTTGTCGTCCAGCACGCAAAGGTCTTCTTTGGCAATCAGAGCCACGATTTTATGCGGCAGCGCGAATGAGTACTTTTTGTAAACCTCGTGCCCGGGCTGCTGCTGCGTGTACCCCAAAACAAACAAGTTGCATCCAGCGGCCGCGGCCACCGCAAACGGCTCCCAGTTGTCGCGGCCCGGGAGCGGTTCCAACGCGCTTGGAACCACAATGTCGAGGCGCACGGGAAACTCCTTGCGGAGGTTGGCAACTAGGAGGCCATAGCTATCGCTTGCGTCGGTCCTGCGGGCCTCCTTCTCGCAGTCGATTTTGGTGTGACGATAGTACAGAGACGAGGGCATCTCCCGCAAGCGAGTTGGGGTGGGTGCATCGGGCAACGCTTCCCATTCTCTGAAAAGATCCAGATCGGGGCCGGCGAGCCCGAGATCTGTGTCTGAAAAGGCGATTGCTTTCCGTTCGTCGAGCGCTTTGCCGAGGGCTGCACCTGCCTCGTCAAACAGCGACGGCACCAGAACCAAGTCGTCCAGCTTGTAGCTGACCAGCTTGCCGTGTCTCCATCCAAACAGAACGTTGTAGGGCCAGTCCGTGAAGCGGAAACAGTGAATGCCCGACACATCTGCCGTGTTGAGAACAGCCCGAACACCCTGGGCCGTGTACACATTTAGACTGCCGTCGAGGCGACGCACAAGTACGCCATCGCCGCCCCAGCAGTCGCTGTGCCACGAACCGTAGTTGGACCCTCTGTTGTCGCAGTCAAAGAAGATCATGTCGACGATGGGCTCGGCGGCAATGGCCGCCAAAAGGACCGGATCTTGCGACAGCGAGCTCTCCTCGTAGTCGCCGTACCCATCCGACAGACCGTCCAGCACCAGCCGCGCGCGCGAGCGTCTGCTGTAGCGCTCGAATCCGTTGCCCTGCAGCCGTCGTGCATCAAAGGGAAAGTCCTCATAATAGCGCCGATCCCACTTCCACCCGTCGCTGCCTTCAATCGCTGCGTACAGGCGCTTGCACACACCCCGCAGGGCCACGATATCCGCGAAATGCAGCAGCGGAAACACGTTGTGCTCCAGAATGTCCCGTCCGAGCTCCAGCATGGCTGTCTAGCGCGTGAGCCCACAATGACTCAGGCCTGCAGGTCTACTGCACGAACCACATGCCGCGCCTGCTCACTCGCAATTGGCTCGCTCGCCTAAACTAGGGTCCCCGGCTGCGGGCCGGATCCGCGACAAATTACAGACGCACACGCTTACGAGGGAATCCCCCGCGCCCCCGGGGCGCCTTCAGGCGGTAGACTCCAGTCGCGGCAGATTGCACAGCACAAGTCTCCCGCCGTAGGCGGAAAACCGACGAGCTTTAGCTCGGAGAGTTATAAAAAAAATAAAAATAAAAACGGCTAGACGCACACGTTTGCGGGGGAATCGCCGCACCCCCGGGCCGCCTTATGGCGGTAGACTCGTGCTATGCAATCGAGCTACCGCGAGTGGAGTCTACCGCCGTAAGGCGGAAAACCGACGAGCTTTAGCTCGGAGAGTTAGAAAAAAAAAAAATTACGGCAACTCCAGCGCTGGAGATTAGAGCCCGGGGAGCTCATGAGCTCGGAGAGTTATTAAAAATAAAAAAAAAGATTCAAAGTGCGAATTGCTTTTTCTTTTTTTTGTTTTTATTTTAGAGGACTGTTAAGTGATGTTGGGAGTCAACTTCCCCGGATTTCCCAATCCCAGACCCAACAATGGGAGCAGCACAAAGCAAGGCCATAGACAGCCTGGGCCACGAGGGCCCGTTCCCGCCGCCCCAGGCGGCTTCGCGAGTGAAATTGGAGCAGCTTTTACTGGCCATTGCCAGCAACTACCGCTTCAACAGTCTCGGCGAAACATTGGCTGCGGCCTACTTCTGTGGACAGAGTCCTCCCGAACTTACTGCAATCTTCGATGCCCGGGCCGAATCGCTGCCCGAATGGGCCGACGACGATCCCGTGGCCGACTCTGTGTGGGACGACACGCTCGGCGACTACACAAATCAGGACCAGTACCAGCGACGGTACTTTGATTTCTTCCGCGACCAGATGACCGAGGACCCGGACTGGACCAGCATTGCCCGGCACTACACCGAGCGGCTGTTCGAGGGGTTCTGGCAGTACGACATGCGCGGGCTCATCGAGCTGGCCATGGCCGTCGCGCTGGATGAGGGCATGGTCGGCATGGAGGCTCTGGCTATGGCTGCGTGGGCGGGCGGGACCTGCCACTATAAGCGCACGCTTGGCGATGTTGCCGAGGAGCTGCCGGCGCCAGCGGCACCCGTCAAGTCGTCCGATCGCGACGACGTGTACCTGGCCAAGGCCCTGACCGCTGCGTTGCGCATTGGCGGCGTTGCGGTGCGCGGCGCAGCGGCGGCCTGCGAGGTCGCGCTGGGGAAACACGCCTTGATGGCCAAACACAAGGTCGTGGAGCGGCTGGTGCGCGAGATGCAGGTCCGCTATGCGGCCGCGAAACGGCCCCAAGAGGAGGCCGTGCCCGAGGGGCCCACCGAGCTGTGGGCGGCCGAGCTGCGGGCGGCCGCTATTGTGCGTCTAGTTCTGGCCGAGCTGTTCTCGCCCACATAACCCTCCAGTGACATATGATAGTAGTTGGATTCGAACAGCCCATAGCAGTGTGATACATCACATTCCAGTGTATAGCCAACCCCATTGATGCTCTGACATGTAACCGCCCATTTCTCATTTCTTGCGCTCCGCGTCGCCTTCCCCGGTCGGTGATTCTTTTCTTTTTCTTTTCTTTTTTAGCTCTCCAAGCAGAAGCGCTTATCTCTCTTGCTAGCTGCTTGTGTCTTTCCTTTATACTCGTTAAAAGATCGTCGGTTTTCTGCCCCAAGGCACTAGAAACAGGCGGTCCCAGGGGTACCGATATCCTCGCGAAGAGGGCCCTTAGTAGTGGTGCTCAAACTCTCACCAGCCGTCCGTTGTAATAATGCAGGTATTAGCTTGTCACGAGAGTGGCAATCTCCTTGTGCTGCACATTGCCTGCAAGATACATCGACATTGATTCACATGTGCATGCTCAGTTCCAGAAAATGCGGATCTTGACTACGGAATTATCTGTGTTTGGCAATGATAAAGCAATGATGCATATAAGCCCAAATCCTCTACCCATGCACGCTGCCGCCCATACCCTAGTCCACATCCTATGATACAAAACTCAAGCGGTATGGTCTTGAAAAGTATCCGAGGGAATGTTTCGGCATAATCTGGTATCTAGATAGCATACGTGAAAGCACTATTCCAAGAAAGGTCAGCATGATTCCCCAATTAAGAAGTATAGCTTCCTAACCCCTGCATAATCCTAATGTTTATGCAGCTATATACAAATACTGTTCTCGTACCCAGCGTTACACTATACTGACTCCCTCCCTGATATTCAGCACCATGAACCCAGCAAACCATCCGCCCAACCCAATGCACGACCTTGATCTAGTCCGTGCATGTCTAGAGGATTTGCCTACGTCAATTACTTCCCTCAGCGACCAAACTGTTGCTGGCTCGCAGATTCTACGCACCATCCTGGCCATCCTCCGTGATGTAGCACCGGGCGAAGGCCACAGTAGTGGTATGGCAGCCGGTGTGCTGGCAGTCCGTCTTGAAACTGCGCTGAATCAATTCTATGATATTATTGTCAAGGTAGAAGAGCGTCACTCCGCCATTCGGACAATGTTTGAACGGGACAGTACAGCCTCAGACACCGAAGCTAACACTCCTTCTTCCGAGCCTGAAGAAGCGCCACCTCGCATGGACACCCTGCCTAACCTGGGATGGACGCCGAACAGAGAGGGACCGCCTGGTCCCTTTCCTCTTGATCTTCCGTGGGTAGGCCGCGACAAGTCTCCTCATGGACACGAGCAAGTGGTCGCAATCCCCCCGCAGTATGTTCATCTACTGGATAAGTTGCTGCATCTTCTCAACGACGCCAATGCTTGTTTACCTGCAGTCCGCGAAAACCTAGCTTTTTTGCGCGTTCTCGAAGAGTCCCTGGACTCAGACAACACCGAACTTACTGACAGCCGCGTCGACTTACAGCGGTCTCTCCAAGTGATTGAAGAAGACATGACCACTCTGCAGGATCGCGTCTCCACGGAGATTGCGCGCATGCCCACCTAATGGCTATATGAGTGTACTATGGGGTGCCAAGGGGTCGAATTACAAGGAAGCCTACTAGTTCCAACTAGTCCCAATTCCACCATTCCAAATCAAGGAAATATTTGTGTTCTAGACAAAGTATCGCCGAGTAAATGGCTTTGCGGTCCTAGTAAGTTCATATCACCAATAAGCATAATCTATTAATCAGAATAATTTTACCTTTTCAAGGAAGGTAATGAACCAGTCAGAACAAAGTATTTTAAAGAATCGCTACAGAGCTACGCAGGTCTCAGGATTCGTATAGGCTTGATCCAGACGACGCCCTCAGCTCGTGAGATAGTTTAGGGTTTGCATGGTGCATGAAATCTTGCCCGAATAGGAAGCGCATAGGGTTCTGAAAGCATCACCAGGGTTCAGGGCAGCAACCGAGCCCTCCGTTTCAGTGGTTCAAGTGGTCTCTGTATGCGAATTAGATCAATCTGCGTGTCCTGAACGGGTAGCCCGCATGCATGAATCACCCTATTAAATGCTAGAGTAAGAATTGCCTGATTCTATAGATGCCAAGGGCTTCTCGTAAAACCTCCTGCAATAAAAAGCTGCGAAACCAAATCAGTCTGCCCTGTCTGTTGTTTCTTGGCAGACCAAATGATACCTGGGACGGATCACGCAGCCGTCACCAGTGTGCCAAAGCAACGACAACTGGGCCTGACGGATGAAGCCAGAAAAGCTACCTTGAAGAGATACTGGGATGTAGTTGCTGCCGTTGGCACACTGGTAGATCAATCTAATCTATTCAGGAAGCCAGTTCGTTGGGCCACCACCAGCCAACTTTGTCGCCGCGACGGGTTCAGGAAGGCAGCTTGCCGTGTTTACAAGAACCAGACTACTGCTAGGTCTAGCACATTCACGTTGACGTTATCTCTTTTAAGGATCAGAAGCGAAATGCGTAAGATCTTGGCGCGATATGGAGTTGGCAAAATTCACGATGGGGTACCTGCTGGTTCTCCTCTAGTGAATACATGGCCGAATCTAGAGCAGGTGTTAGCGTACTATGAGCCGCATGCGTTAGATATGCAGGTTCAGAGCCCAATGCAAGACGCAGAAATCGACAAGATCCGCGAGTGCTTCTTGACACCAGCGTTGGCCTGCCGTGAGTCCTTCAAAACACAGCTGGCCGTTGTGATGGCCCTTGCAGAGTGGATTGACAAATTCGAACTGGGCGGCGAGATGTTTTTTGTTGAGTTCAAGGTGCTCCTAGGATTGAAAAAGGCGGTCAAGATGATGGATGCCTGCCATTATGCAGATTGAGCGTTGGGATATCTCACCTCAGTCTCCATAGTGTGCAGAATACCTGGTAGATCATGCTATCTTGTAACTAAGCGTCTGTTTGATTGCTATACGGCTCCTGGCGAGAATAAATTGTGTGGACTTACTGTTGCAAGCGGTATTAGACTCGCAACTTAAGAATAGACAAGTTGATAGCCATAGAACAGCATGTACAAAGCTTTAAAGCAACTTGACGCATGAATGTTAATGCGCCTATTGAATTGACCTTAGCGAGAGTAAGGTCTATCCCTAATAGGGAAGTATACCAAGCATACGCTCAAAAGATATAATCGCTGAGATCAATCATGCGAAGCACATGTCTATTATTAGAGTCAAAGAGTCTATTAGTGCCGCCACAAGAATTAGGACCGACACGATGTCTCTGCATGACCCAAGTCAATCAACCATACAAAGCCAGTACAACTGCTTGAACTTGGCGTTCGATGCTCATAGTTTGTTGATGAATGTTTCCCAGATGCAGTGCAAGCTTTTGAAAAACCTTGTGCTCTCGCTGCTGGACACTAGTGAAGACTCCGACGACCTGCGGCGGCAGCTCGGACTTGAGGCGAAGGAGCTTGACCACTCTGTTGAGTCAATCAAATGCCAAGGATATGCTATAGAGGGACTACAAGGAGTGAAACAAAAGTTATTGGATGTAAGCTCTGCGTTGCGGACAGAGTTCTTTTGGAATAGCCCCACAAGACCTCCGTTATCTCTTGCAGGTCCAAGTGATCTACCCCCAAAATGGTATGCCAATCATCCCGACATTGGGGGAGTAGCCAAATCAGCCAATATCCCAGCAGGAAGCTGTATGGATCTGTTGGTGAGAAGCATTGATCTGGTGGACCAGTGTGGGGAGCTCCAGCAAGCTGCCCTAAAGGATCTCACGATCGGTTTGATGAACAACGACAACGATGAACCAACTATGCTATCGCAGGGGCACGTCCATGTCGCGCTCAGAGAGCTGCAAGACATCCTAGTGCACGTAGTCCGTCAGATGCAATCTGAGCTTCCGCGAGCAACGTCTCCTATGACTACTCTAGCGAGCAAGAGCTGAGCACTATGAATCATTGATGGAGCACCGAGTTCTTTTTCTAAACAGTGTGACCTAAAGGTCGACTCTTTTCCCCTTATACCTCGCAAAGTTATGCCTCGCAAGAACTTTCAGGGTTATTTTAGGCAGTTGGCTCGCTGGCGGTGGCGCGTTCCCCAGGCTCGTTGGATAGCGTTTCCATGGACTTTCTCACAGGTGACCCGGCGGAAGGCGCCTCGGGTGAGGGAATATCTGGGGGCGTGCATGACTTATGTAGTTGTTTAAGACGAGCTTAAGCGGTAATATTCGAGATAAATAGCTAGGCGCTAAGGCCGAGAGTTTACGCGACGTTATACTCGTCGATCTTCATGTGCTGGCGGGCAGTGGCAAACATGACGTTCTTGTTGGACTTTTTGGGTTTCTTTTCGCGCGGTTGGCCGCCCATGCCGCCCGGCGTCTCGCGCAGACCAAAGGCCTTGGCGATGTGGCCCAGATGCAAGCCCTTGACCGCAAAGTAGACGCGTTCGGGCGCAACGTGCGTTGTGTAGGCGCGGATATGTGCCGTGAAGGCCTTTTTGGCTTGTTCGAGCGCGCGCGGCGACTGCAGCAGCCAGCGCTCGACGCCGAGCTGCCAGGTCGTTGCTGCCGACTCCCAGTTGGCGCCAAAGGCGGCCTTGAGAAGGCTGCCGTAGCCGGTGAGCTGGATGCCGCCCGGGTGGGCGCTTTCGAGCTTCTCAACGTACTTTTCCTCGGCACCGGGCAGCAGGAACAGCACCGACTGGCCCTTGCGGCCGGCACGCGCGGTTCGGCCAACGCGATGGATATGGTCTTCGAGCTGGAACGGCGGGTCGAACTCGACGACCCTGTCGACCTCGGAATCGAGGCCGCGCGACGCCACATCCGTGGCCATGAGCACGGCGAAGCCCGCGCACTTGGCGAACGCTGAGATGGTGGCCGCGCGCTGCGGCTGCGACAGCGAGCCGTGCAGCTTGAACACAGTCGTGTCGGCGCCGATCTGCGTGCCCGGCGCGCCGATCTTGACGGGCTTGGGCTTGGCGCCCACATCTTCGCGGTCGCTGTTGTCGCTGTCGTCGCCGGACGCGTCGCTGTCGTCTTCGTCCTCGGCGCCATACGTGAAGGCCGAGTAGTGGAAATCGACCGAGTCGGAGCAGCTGAAAAACACGACCGCCTTGCCCGATTTGGTGTCGGACGCGCGGGCGGCGCGGCGAGCGGCCTTGAGCTCGGCCGCCAGCGTGACCAGCCGCAGCTTCGCCGGCACCACCGCCATCGTCTGCTGCAGCTGGTCGGGCGCTCTTTCGAGCGAGTCCTGGCTTTCCTGGACCCATACGGGATTAGTTAGAGTCAGAGTTCGCAGCCGCTCTGTCGAGGCCGTCATGGTGGCCGAGCAGAGCACATGCGCGCGCACGAGCGGCAGGTTGCGGTAGCGCGAGCGCTCGACGCGCGACGCCGACGAGATCTTGTCGAGAATCGAGCTGAGAGTCTCCTCAAAGCCCAGCTCGACCAGCCGGTCGCCCTCGTCGAGAATGACCCAGCGGATCTCTTTGAGATCAACGCTTTTCGTGTTGTCGAGATGGTCCGAAAGACGGCCAGGCGTGCCCACCAGAATGTTGACGCCTTTGCGCAGCCGCGCCTTCTCGCTCTTGCGCTTCTCACCACCAATCACAATGCCCGGCACGATCCAGTGACAGCATCGTACCAGGCTCTCCAGGACCTGGTAAATCTGGGTGGCCAGCTCGCGCGTGGGCACCATGATGATGCCGAACAGACCGGACGTGCGCGACAGATCGGGCTGCGAGATCAGGCTGGCCAGCATCGGCAGCAGATACGCCAGCGTCTTGCCCGAACCAGTCTGGGCAATCACGAGTGTGTCTTTGGCGGCAGCCAGCTGCGGGATCGCCATGCGCTGGATGTTTGTCGGGCGGTCAATGGACTGCGACGCCAGTTGCCGGCAAAGAGCAGGCGGCAGGCCGAGCCCGGCAAACGTGCCGTCGCCCAGCGGAGCGTTACTGCTTTCCTTGGCCACGGTCTCCTGCGTGCCCTCGATATCGGGCGTCGCAGTAAACAGCGACGAGATAAAAGTGTCGCCATCCGCTTCTTTCGCGAAAGGTGCTCTGGAACCTGCCGGCGCAGGTTTGGCTCTAGCAGAGCCCGAGCCAGCAGTAGCAGCAGATGCAGTAGCAGCAGAAGAAGAAGAAGAAGCAGCAGCAGCAGAAGAAGTAGCAGCAGAAGAAGAAGCAGCGGAAAGTTTGGCGGCCTTTGCAGGCAAATCAGAATCCCCATCAGGAAGAGACCGCTTCCGCTCCTTGATGGGCTCGGCATTGGCAGAAGTCGCCGATCTCAGCGGCCGCCGAAAGGGCGGGCCATTGTCTTGTTTGGGCTTCCTGCCCGGCGCCGACGGCAGGCCGGCCTGTTTCCTGGCCTGCTTTAACGACTTTCGGCGGTCCCGCCAGTGGCCCTTTGTCTGCGTAGCAGCCACTTTGGCCGGGCCCTCGCTACTGAAATTTACCAGTAGTCCGTCGTCCATTAGGTAATTTTTTTCCCGCCTGCAGCTGCTTTAACTAACCCTGAAAAATTCCCGTCCACAGCCTACTAAACCAACCCACACAGAAATGGGCGACTTGTTTGTGGAAGAGCCCGTGGAGATCGTGGTCAAGGAGGAAGAAGGCATTGAAGCAAATGGCGATGTCATGATGGAAGACACCATTGAGGTCGATCCCGTCGACAATCCCGTCCAGGAGCTGCCTGATCAGGCTGCGTTCGAGCCTACACACATCCCCGACACCGATCCAGTCGTCAAGACGGTGCCTATTTTTCTGAGTGCGGAAGCACGCGACCGCCTCGTGCTGCTGCAGTACCCCACTCGCAAAGCAGGCACGCCCGGAGCCAGCAAGGAGACGGTGCAGCTGCGCGTCAAGCCAGGCTCGCAGGTCGTGGAGACCGACGTCGTCACGGGCCTGCCCGGCCAGTATGTTGACGCCTACAAGTTGGAGCGATGGGGCGACAGCGGCGTGCAGACTTTTGGCGGCCTGCTGAAGCCGGCAAAGGGCCGCTACGCTATCGGCACGCTCAGCAGCGACGGCTCCGAGATGTATATGAATGTTGTCGGCAAGACCGGGCAGCTGCGGCCGCAGTTTGCGCACCACAACCGCGCGTCCGAGCTCAAGGAAACCAAGCCGCCGCCGCGAGACTCCAACACGGGCGTGCGGGCCGTGCAGATGTCGGCCAAGACGTCCGGCGACCAGGCCGTCAAGTTCTCGGACGTGCTGGAGTTCTGGAAAGACGCCAACGACGAGGAGTTCCGGACGTATCCCGTCGAGAAGGGCGACGTCGCGGGCCTGCAGGGCGAGAACCGCGAGCCGCTCAATATCGCCCAGGGCTACGACGACCGCCTCCGCTTCTAGTGCCTATACGCCCTCATAGACCGTAGAATATTTATATCACCAAGGCTGCTGCTACGCCTACAGGCGCACGCTTTCGCGGGGGAACCCCCGCACCCCCGGGCCGCCTCACGGCGGATTTCGACCACTAGTGACGGCGACATACTCCAAGTTCGAGAACGACAGTAACGGGACATTTTGCGGGGGAATCCCCCGCACCCCCGGGCCGCCTTACGGCGGATGCCTACGGTAGACTACCACCTTGAGGCGGAAAACCGACGAGCTCTAGCTCGGAGAGTAAACGGATGTATATCATAGACTAGATACTACCGCCTTGAGGCGGAAACAGACGAGCTTTAGCTCGGAGAGCTATAAAAAAAAAGAAAGAGACATACGGGAAAGCATTCGCAGGGGGATCCCCCGCACCCCCTGACCGCCTAAAGGCGGATACGTTGCACTAGTAAAGAGTATCTTGGTGTTTGACAATACAACCACGAACTCTAGTTTTTTAAAAAACAAATAAAGAAAAGAAAACAAAAAAGAAAAATAAAGGTGCCCATCTGCTGCTGCAATTGTTGCATTTGCCATGCAAACTGAGTGAAACAAAAAGTATATTTGACTTCTATGAAGCATACTAAACTGATATAAAAATAGTATTAGCAGTTTTGAATACATTTTGTGTTTTTTTGGAGGGGGTCAAACGCCCGGGGTAAGTACTTCCGGGTAACTCGACTTTGTCGCAGGAGTTTTCCGACGAGCGGGAGCGGGTAGTCCCGTTAGGCGGAAAACCGACGAGCTTTAGCTCGGAGAGTTAAAAAAAAGAAAGAAACGTACGCGAAAGCATTCGCGGGGGAGCCCCCCGCACCCCCGGGCCGCCTTACGGCGGGTGTACATCGCAGACCGGCGAATAAAAAAAGAGACACGGCAGGCAGATTGCTATGTAGAGTCTAATGCTAAGTGTTGTTGCTGCGGCGGCTAGTCGAACCAGATTTTGATGAGCTCCTCGGAGACACCGGACGGCGTGAGCACGCCCAGATCGGTGACCAGCGCCGTGATGTATTTGTGGGGCGTGAAGTCGACCTGCGGGCCCTTGGCGACGTCGAACTCCGCGCCGGCAGTGCTGAACTGGTAGGGCTCGTCGGCCGGCAGGTCCGAGGGCTCGAGCGGGAACAGGCGCACGAACTTGTGGCTCTCGGCAAGCACGTAAACCGGCTTGTTGAAGAGATGCGCCAGCATGGCGACCTGGCAGCTGCCGATCTGGTTGATGACGCCGCCGGACTCGGCCACGCCCTCGGCGCCCAGAAAGACCTTGTTGACCTTGCCGATGACGTAGCCGACGGCCGAGTCCGGGATCACGCACACGGGAATGCCAGCTTCCCGGAACGCGGCCGCGGCCGTCACGCCCTCCTGACACACGCGCGCTTCCGTCACGTAGACCTGGAAGCGCACGTGCTGCTTGGCGGCCAGCGCAAGCATCTGGTGGACGACGCGCGAGCGGCCGTGCACGAGCACGACGTCGTTGTCGCGCACAAACGGCAGGCCGAGCCGGGCGATGCGCTCGCGCGACTCCTTGGCTCGCTCGGCGAACAGCCGGCCGTTCTCCACCAAGTTGCGCCGACAAGCGTCCCAGTCCTGGTAGTCGTTGATGTTGCGCAGCACGAAGCGCAGAAACAGGTCGCAGCCGGCCGACAGCGAGATCGAGTTGTGCACGGTCTCTTTGAGCGTCTGCGACGCCTGCTGCAGCACCTCGATCAGCTCCGCGCTCGTGCCGGGCTGCACCGCCGCCAGCAGCGCCACCAGGCTCTGGATCGCCGCAATGGGCATCGTCAGCTCGGGGTCTTCTGCCAAAAACGTCAAGTACGTTTTTTTGATATCAAACGGCATGTCAGCCGTCACCTGCGGGAGGATTTTCAGAGTGCAGGGGAGAACGCTGCGACAGTTGGCGGGTCGCCGCTATTTATACGGGGACTTGCTGCGAGCCCGGGGTCTTGGCCCGGGTCCTGGCGCGCTGCCCGGTCCGTCCAGACGATTGGTTAAATTTTCGGCCGGTTTTGCGCCCCGAAAATCGACCGATTTTTCAGCCAATATGGGGCCGAAAATGGGGCCGGAAATGGGCTCGAAAATAGGCAGAATCTCGTCTGCCTGTGCCAAAATTTCCCCGAAATTTTACGGAACTTTGGGCAAAAATTCACTTGAAATTTCCTCGCCTTTTGGCCGGGTTTCGACTTTAAAGCCCGTTCCTTTGAAAGTGAACTTTGGCTTGGGCAGCCGCACATACCCCAAGGGCCGTGCCTACTCCACGGGCCGTGCATACTCCACGCAGCCGACCCGCAACATTGGCATCATCGCGCACATCGACGCCGGCAAAACAACCACCACCGAGCGCATGCTCTACTACTCCGGGCACACCTCGCGGCTGGGCGACGTGGACCATGGCGACACTGTCACCGACTTTCTGCCTGCGGAGCGCGAGCGCGGCATCACCATCCAGTCGGCGGCCATCTCGTTCCCGTGGCAGAACCATACCGTCAATCTCATCGACACGCCCGGCCACGCCGACTTCACGTTCGAGGTCGTGCGCTCGCTGCGCATTCTCGACGGCGCAGTCACGATTCTCGATGCCGTGGCCGGCGTAGAGGCCCAGACAGAGAAGGTATGGGCCCAAGCACAGGCCCTGGGAATCCCCCGCATCGTGTTTGTGAACAAGATGGACCGCGCCGGTGCCGGCTTTGGCCGCACGGTGCGCGAGGTCGTGTCGAAGCTGCGCACGCCCGTGGCGCTGCTGAATGTGCCGTACTTTGACGGCGACGTGTTCGCGGGCGTCATCGACGTGCTCAACAACAAGGTCATAGTGTGGACGGGCGACGGCAAGTCCGTCGACATCAAGACCCCCGAGGAAGCCGGCGTGGCCCAGGAGGCCGAGGACGCGCACACGGCGCTCGTCGAGGCGTTGTCTCTCGACGAGGAGGTCGTCAACGCCTTTCTCGACGAGAACGTCACCAGCGACATTCTCAAAAACGCCTGCCGCCGGCTCACGCTGGCCAACGAGATCGTGCCGGTCCTGTGCGGCGCGTCGTTCCGCAACATCGGCGTCCAGCCGCTGCTCGACGCCGTCATCGACTACCTGCCCGAACCCAGTATCCCTGCCGATTCAACCGGAGTCTGCACCGCGCTGGCCTTCAAGGTCCGACACGACCCGATCCGCGGCGTGCTCGTGTACGTGCGCGTGTACAGCGGGTCGCTCAAGAAAGGGTTCACCGTGCTCAACACCACCACCGGCAGCAAAGAGCGGCCGTCGAAGCTGCTGCAGATGCAGGCCGACCAGCCGCTGGATATCCCCGAGATCGCGGCCGGCAGCATCGGCGTGCTTGTGGGCACCAAGGAGGTGCGCACGGGCGACACGCTGGTGGCGCACGGCAAGAAGCGCGACGGCATCTCGGCGCTGTCGGCGGACGCCAAAAAGACGAGGCTCATGCCCATCACGCCGCCCGAGCCCGTGTTTGTGGCCCGCGTCACGCCCACCAGCGTCGCCGACACCCGCGGCATGACCGCGGCCCTGGACGTGCTGCTGCGCGAGGACCCGTCGCTGCGGCTCTCGTACGACGACGAGGCCGGCCAGTGGCTGCTGGCCGGCATGGGCGAGCTGCATCTCGAGATCGCCAAGGACCGCCTGTGCCAGGACCTCAAGGCCAACGTCGAGGTCGGCGACATCATGATCACCTACAAGGAGACTCTTGTTTCACCGACATCTGCGCAGGCCAGCGAAAAGGACGAGCAGGGATCTGTGCGCGCGTCCGTGGAGATCGCTCCCACCAGCGACGGCAAAGGCGAGCCGCTGCTGGACCAGAACTGGATCTCGGTGCAGGCCCGCCACCCGATCGTGCCCTACGACGAGATCCGCCGCGCGTGCGAGGTCGGCGTCGTGCCCGTGCTGGCGTCCGGCGGCAAGCTGGGCCGCCGCGCGCTGCAGGGCCTGCAGTTCAAGGTCCGCATCGACATGAGCCCCGACACGCCGTCGGCCGCGCTCGTGGCCCCGGCAGTGCGCCAGGCCGCGGCCGCCGCCATCGCCGCGCTGCCCGAGGCCGCGTTCAGTCTGCTCGAGCCCGTCATGGCCGTCACGGCGTCCGTGCCCGAGTCCGACGTCGGCACCGTCATGACCGACCTCTCGGCCAACCGCCGCGCCCATATCGAGGGCATGGGCGATAGTACCAACGCCGACAACAACGACAAGTTCGCCAAAATGGCCCAGGATATCTATACGCCCGTCGACCACACAATGTACATGTCGCGGCACGGCGAGACCGCTGCGCGGCCCACCACCCTGCACGCCGTGGTCCCGCTGCGCACGCTCGTCGGCTACCTCACCACGCTGCGCAGCATGACGCAGGGCCGCGGCACGTTCCAGATGGCGTTCCGCGAGTACCAGCCCGTCGAGTCGCGTGATGTGGCCGCCGTCCTGGCGTCTTAATCTTCTAGATATCCTTAATGTACATACACTTCTTTCTAAAACGCTTATCATCGTGCTCGTTTTTTTTTCTTTTCCTTTTTTTTTCAACTCTCCGAGCTAAAGCTTGTCGGTTTTCCGCCTAAATGCGGTAGACTATAGCAGTCAATGGATCATGTTTTGCCCCAAGAAACGATAACCTTGGCTATGGAATTATTTGCGTTTGGTACTGATACGCAAAGAAAGCAGATGTAGCTTAAGCCCCTACCCCCATTCTGCACGTCTAAATCAGCCCTAACCCATCTTCATGTGATAATAGCGTTAGGCTGCATTGACTTGCGCTATGATGGAGTACTCGAGGGAATACTTCGGCATGCTCTGGTATCAGGGTATTATAAGCCAAAGGCGCTCTGTTAGTCTGAGTAATGGTTACCACTGTTCAAGAAAGGTAATGAAGCAGTCAGAACAGAGAATTTCAAAGAAACACTACCGAACTACGGGGCTCTCAGGGATTTATATCGACTTAAGCCGAGGGAGCCCGCTAGGGCGCGGGAAATGTGCGTAAGAGATTTGACGAACCGTACCAGATGTCTTATCATCACGTGCAGTTGACGATATAAGATGCTAAAAGGGTGCTATTAAAATTGTATTTGGCTTTACGATTACTCGCAATCTCTAGTGATTGCGGATCTATCATAATCGATGCTATTATCATCTTATGCAACGAGAGAACGTCTTACAATGAGATTGCAGATGTCGAAGCTCCGTTCTCTTACAATTGGGGGTTTTCGATGCCCTCTCGCCTTGGGATAAGAGTATCACGTGAGATTTGCGGTAGCCAAGAATCACCCGTTCGGGTTCCACGGTATTTAATGTCTTCGAACGATTACTATCGAACGCAAAATATGACTTGTGAACCTAGCGAACGACTACCTAGCGTTGGTTCCACGTGCTAACAACATACAACCGCGTATTACTGTTCATTAACTTCATCCCCCTCCAATATCTTGGACTATCTGATCGTGATATTCCTTCTTTGAAGTATGAGTGGTGGATTCTACTGCAGCCTGCATGCGACCATGGTTCAAATGATTTCTCGGTATGTTTGTTAAATCAATGTTAATGTTCCGAATGGGACCCCGCATGAATCACCCTATTTAATGGTTGAGTAGCAATTTCGTTATTCATAAGACGCCCTGGGCTTCTACTAAAACCTCCTCAATCAAGAAGCTGCTGAAACTATAAAACCAAATCGGCTGCCTACAATATCCGCTTGTTTCTTAGCAACCCAAACGATGTCTGGAACTGGTCACGCTGTCGTGAGCGGTGATCTCGGCCTGACGAATGAATCCAAAAAAGCTATATTCAAGAGATACTGGGATGTCATCGCTGCCACCGGCGAACTAGTGGATCAATGCTGTATATTCCGGAAGCAGGCTCATGTGGCCATGTTTGCACAACTTCGCCACTTTGACGCAAGCAGCGTAGGTGCTTTAGATGTCAAATTTAAGCAGCTTGATGCTCAAGGTAGCACGCAAACGTTGAGCATATCTCTTGTGAAATTCAGAATGGGGATGCGTAACATCTTCGTGCGATATGGAGTTGAATGCCTTCACTCCAGAGATTATGGGGTTCCCATTTTCCATGGACTACGGACATGGCCAAATCTTGACCAGTTGCTTGCGTACTATGAGCCGCATGTTCTGGATAGACATGTTTACCTGCCATTTCTAGACGCCGAAATTGACGGAATGCGCAGGTGGTTCTTGACACTTACGTTGTTCTGCCGTAAGGCCGTCAAAATCCAATTAGCTGTTCTGGTAGATCTTGCCGACTGGATGGACAAATTCGATCATGGCTACGATATTTTCTTTGTTGAGTTTAAAGTGCTCCTGGGGCTGAGGCAGGCCGCGCAGATGATGGTCGATGTTTGCCGTTACACAACCTGAGGTTCTGGGTATTTCGCCCCTCAGTCCAGCGTCGTACGCTAAATTCATTCTACACAGACCTCATAAACTCGCATGATGCATTAAAACTTAATTTTGAAGCGTTACTTTCCCTGTTCGTAAGACAAAGTCTCTAGTGTACCTTCTTAGAAGCGAACCTAACGAAAGCCAAACGCATAGGTGAATACCCGGCACTCAACGCTAGATGTCTGCAATCAATCCTGTTGCTATCATTGGTGCGAGTACCAGCCCGTTGATTCGCGTGACGTCGCCGCCGTCCTGGCGTCTTAATCTCTATATCCATGTACACATCTTCTCGTTTTTCTTTTTCTTTTGTTGTTATGTCTCCGGTTTTCCGCCTTATCGCGTCTATGGTATACATCCGCCGCAAGTCTGCCCGTGTGTACGGGAGGTTCCCCTGCCTTCCCAAACACTTTTCTTTTTCTTTTTCTTTTTTTTTTAACTCTCCGAGCTAAAGCTCGTTGGTTTTCCGCCTAACGGCGGTAGTTTATAGTATACATACGCCGTAAGGCAGCCCGGGGGTGCGGGGGGATTCCCCCGCAAATGCTTTCCCGTAGACCTTTTTTTTGTTTTTTTTTTTTTAACTCGCCGAGCTAAAGCTCGTCGGTTTTCCGCCTTACGGCGGTTGACTATAGTCGACAATTATACTATCCGCCGTAGCGGCCCGGGGTTGCGGGGGATTCCCCCGCAAATACCTTCGTTGATAATTTTTTATATTTTTGTTTAAAGGAGCTACAGTACCCTAGATCACCACAACGGAACCAAAACGTATTGTAATTTTAGCGTGGAGGAAAAAGAAAAGAAAACCCCCACAGAGCCTGGGCGAGGATCTACAAAGCTGGGAGGGCAGTGAAAAATCACTAATGATCCCGGTGCAGGCACTGCTGGACGAGAGCAGCCGCAACAAAAAATTGCAGGGCCCGATTTATCTCGGCGTGAGCCTCAAAAAGGATGCCGTCGACGAGCGACAGAGCCATCCCGTGCTGGTCCCGCTGCGGCACCGCACCCGCCGCAAGGACGAAGAGATGGTCTGTCTTGTGGTCAAGGATCCCCAGCACGCCACGATCTCCAAGCTCGAGGCGGATCCAGCGACCAAAAATCTGTTCGACGAGGTCATTGGCGTCGGCAAGCTGCGCAAACGGCTTGGCTCCAAGAAAGCCGTGCAGGAATTCGCCAATTCCTTCACCACAATCTTCGTGCAGGAGAAGGTCGCCAAACCATTGACCGAAGCATTGGGCCTGAGCTTCCTTAAACACGCAAAACACCTGCCAATAGTTATCACCCTCGGCGAGCCTTTTGACGGCAGGCTCGTGCGGTACCAAGTGAAGCGGGCGTTGAAAAGCGCGCAGCTTGTGCTCAAACCAAGCCCATTTGTATCTGTGCGGGTAGGTCACACCAAAATGAGCGAAAAAGACATCACCGAGAACATCGAGGCCGCGGCCAAGGCCGCCAAGAAGCAGTTTGGGGCTACGAAAATGCACATCAAGACCCCAGAAAGTATGTCCTTGGAACTATCCTAATATTTATGCTTAGTAACTACAAAGCAAACGGTTAGTCAACAAAGATCTCCCATATATGCGTAGTCACCACAAAGCAAACGCCTAATCACTGGGTGGTTCTCCGAAGTCTCCGCGCTGAGATGTCCTGCGAGTTAATGGAATAATGCTGGCAGCTGGAGCGTACGAATCTCCTTGTGCTGCACATTGCCCGCAAGATACATCGACATTGATACACATATGCATGCTCGGTCCCAGGAAATGCTGATCTGGGCCACGGAAGTATCTATGTTGGGCAATGATCAAGGAATGATGCATATAAGTCCAAATCCTCTACCCCCATGCACGCTGCCGCCCATACCCTAATTTAGCTCATGTGATACAAACCTCAAGCGGTGTGGCCTTGATAAAGTATGTATCCGAGGAAAGATTTCGACAGAATCTGGTACAAGGATAGCATACGTAAAGCACTATTCTAAGAAGGTAATCTATTAGCCTGAAGAATTGGTACCCCTGTTCAAGGAGGGGGGGGGGTCGTAAGATATTTTCCAGTTCGTAGAGTAGCCCGCCTGCATGAATCACCCTATTCACTGTTAGACTAGGAATTTCCTTATTAGATAGATGCCAAGGGCTTCTCGTAAAACCTCTTCGAACAAGAAGCTGCCAAAACTATTAAACAAGATCAGTCTATGTCTGGTTGTTTCTTGGCAGACCAAATGATGTCCGGGACTGATCACGCATCCGTCACCAGGCTGGCAAAGGAACCACAACTGGGCCCGATGGACGAGGCCAGAAAAGCTACCTTCAAGAGATACTGGGATGTAGTTACTGCCATTGGCAAACTGGCAGATCAATCCCGTTTACTCAAGGAGCCGGCTCATTGGGAAACCGTCCGCCAAATGTATCGCCACGACAGGTTCGGGAAGGCTGCTTGCAGTGTCGACAAGAAGCAGTACGCTGCTACCACTAGTACATCCGCATTGAGGAGTTCTCTTTTAACGATCAGATGTGAAATGCGTGAGATCTTGGTGCGATGTGGAGTTCATGATATTCACGAGATAGATTACGGGGCTCCTCGTTTCCCTCCAGTATTCAAATGGCTAACCCTAGAGCAGGTACTGGCACGCCACGAGCCATATGTGCTAGGTAGGCGGGTTCAGAACCCAATGCGAGATGATCAAATCGATAAAATTCGCTGGTGCTTCTTGACACCAGTGCTGGCCTGCCTTGACGCCTTCAAAACACAGCTGGCCGTTGTGATAGACCTTGCGGAGTGGATCGACAAAGTCGAACATGGACCCGAGATATTTTTTGTTGAGTTGAAGGTGTTCCTGAGGCTCAAGGAAGCAGTACAGTTGATGGAAGCTACCGCCGGACAGTAACTTGCCTTGTTCTAGGCAGCCATCAACTGAAAACTGGATCTGGGTAGATACTAGGCATACAACGCACCTTTTACAATATCTGCTGAATCGAAACGACGTCTCGGGCGGGTCAGGCTGCCGTCAGCGGCGTGCCAACATATATTTCGCGGATTCAAGGTAGCGAATCCCCCATTTCAATAGTCGAAATGATTTCTCAGGATGTATCTTGGACTCTATTCAATGGTAGGCTTAGAATTTCCCTATTTGATAGACGCCAAGGCTTCTCGTAAAACTTCTCGAACAGGAAGCTGCCAAAACTATTAAACCACTTCCGTCTACCATGTCGGTTTGTTTCTTGGCGGGCCAAACGATGTCCGGGCCTGGTCGCAGCCGTCACCAGTGTTCCAAAGGAACCACAACTGGGCCCGACGGATGAATCTAGAAAAGCTACATTCAAGAGATACTGGGATGTAGTTACTGCCGTTGGCAAACTGGCAGATCAATCTGATTCATTCAGGGAGCCGTCTCGTTTTGCGGTATTCTGCCAACTTCGTCGCCGCGGTCGCACCGACAGGTTCGTGAAGGCTGCTTCCAGTGTTACCAAAAAGCATAACACTGCTGCCTCGAGTACATGCGACTTGATGATATCTCTTGTAAGGACCAGATGTGAGATGTGTAAGATCTTGGTACGATATGGACTTGATGATATTCACGACAGAGATTATGGGGCTCCTTGGTACCCTCGAGTAATCAAGTGGCTCAACCTAGAGCAGGTACTGGCGTACTACGAGCCGCATGTGCTGGATATGTGGGTTCAGAAGCCAATGCGAGATGAAGATATCGACAAAATCAGCAGGCGCTTCTTGACACCAGCGTTGGCCTCCCGTGAGTCCTTCGAAACACAGCTGGCCTTTTGATAGACCTTTCAGAGCGGATCGACAAATTCGAACGAGGCCCCGAGATGTTTTTTGTTGAGTTTAAGGGGCTCCTGGGGCTCAGGCAAGCAGTGCAGTTGTTGGAAGCTACCGCCGGACAGTAACTTGCCTTGTTCTAGGAAGCAGTCAACTGAACAACATATAAAGATAGCCGCAAAAACAACACACACCGATGTCTGGCCAGGGCTCTAGTAAAATGTCATGTTCTACGGAGATGGCCAACCCTCGAGCTGTTACTGGCTTTCTATGAGCGGTATGTACCAGTAAGGCAGGTTCACAGACCATTGCTCGACGCCGGCAAGGAAAGATCTATGCCGTAGCCTCCATGTCAAAGCTCCTCGGCATTCCGACGAAGGCGGCTCAGGGGGTGCAGTGGGATCCCCCGCAAAAGATCTAGGAAGAGAATTATCGTTCTTTTATTATTATCGTTCTTTTATTTAACTCTCCGAGCTGAAGCTCGGCTTCTTATTAACAGCTAGTTGACCGGAGCCAGTTTCGTTGACGGGGTGCGGCTCAGGGAGTGCGAGTGCAAACGAAAACACTTCAAGCAGAGCCAATCACATGATAAACTACATTTTAAATATCAATTACCCACGAGAGTTGGCTGGGGATTACCGACTATCCCAGAGACATCTGGGGCCCGCGGGCCCAGGCGTTTGTCATGCTCAAAGTAACCTTCTCATATAAAGGCTCGTCGCTGGCCGACGTGCTGATAGAACTGGCGGTGCGGTTCATTCTTAACTGCCCCGTCGAGGATTTGAACAAGACCGAGCGACTATTTTTCCAGGTCGAGGAAGCGCATTGGTTCTATGAAGACTTTGCCAGAGTCGACCATCCTGCCTTACCGTCGCTGAAGATCAAGGCGTTTGTGGACCGGCTTTTCAAGACCGTGCCGCTTCTTTACGAGTACAGTGCTGATCCGATTGCCGGTTTAGACACGTTTAAGACCTACAAGTCTGTTATTCCCGTGCGCGGAGGCATTATTCTCAACGAAAATATGACCAAGATTTTGATGGTGCGGGCATGGAAAAGCAATTCGTGGGGCTTTCCTCGCGGAAAGATCAACAAAAACGAGGCCGACGACAAGTGCGCCGTGCGCGAGGTGCTTGAGGAAACAGGCTTCGACATGGGCCGTTATCTGGTGCAAGACGACTACATTGAAGTCACGCGAGACAACAAGAACATTCGGCTTTATGTTGCTCGCGGCATTCCGGAAACAAGCCATTTCGAGACGCAGACCCGTAAAGAGATCAGCGAGATCGCGTGGCACAACGTCAACGACCTGCCGTTTTTCAGCAAAAAGAAGGGCGGCAATGCCCACTACTATATGGCTGCTCCGTTCATGCGGGGCCTGAAAAACTACATCACCAAGGCCAAAGGGCTTGTTTCACAGCTGTCGGCCGAGGAAACAGTGGCGCTGCGCAACTTGCTGGGCGTCGCCAACTCCGTCAACGACGACGAGGAGTCTGCACAGCGACTGCTGCAGATGGTTGCCCAGGCGCCGACGCAAGCCCCGCACTCGCAGCCGACACAGCCGGTGCAGCCGCTGCAGCAGCCCCAACAGCACCTTATCCCCCAACAACCCCACCTCCAGCCGCTACAGCCCCTGCTGCCGCAGCAACAGTACCTGCCTGGCTACGGCGTGCCCTCGGCAGTGCCGCCTCCCCCCGCGCCCGAAGCTGGCGCAAACGACCGGCAGCTGCTGCTGGACCTCATCAAGGGCGGCCGGCGCACGCAGTCGCACCAGCAGGATCTCGCAGCGGCGCAGCAGATTCTGGGGCTGCTGCAGGGCGAGATTGCCACGCAGAAGGTGCTCGAGCGGCCCGCGAAAATCATCGTGCCGGCGTCCGAATCGGCGCCCGTCGCGTCGGACGCGCCAGCCATGCCGCAGGTGCCGCCCAACTCGATGCTGCAGTCGCTGCTGTCGTCGCGCAAGAGCGCCGGGGGCAGCTCGCTGCTGTCTGTGCTGGGCGGCGAAAAGCCACAGTCCGACAAGCAGTCGCTGCTGGGGCTTCTGCGGCCCAAGGCGCCTCAGCCTCAGGCCAACCCCAACAGTCTCATGGGTCTGCTAAAGCCCAAGCAGCCGGCGCTGCCAGCAACCGACTCGTCTGCAAATCTGCTCGGCCTGTTGAACCCTGGCCGCACGTCTTCCGCCGCGGCAAGCGCGCCCGCCGCGCCACCCGCTCCTGCCGCAGCACCCGCGGAGCCCAGCCTGATGGACCTGCTAAAGCCTGCTGGGCAAACCCCTGCCGACTCGGACCCCAACCCTGAGCATCAGGCGGTATCTGAAAGGCCACAAAAAGATCTCATGAGTTTGCTTCAGGTGGGCTCCACGGGCTCCACGGCGGGCTCTACGGTGGCCTCGGCGACTTCGAAGTCGGTACCCCAACCTCAACAGTCTAAATCAGATCTCATGGATCTTCTTAATCCTCCGGCTCCTGCTGCTGCTCCTGCTGCTGCTCCTGCTACTGCTCCGGCTGCCGGTGAAAACCTACTGGATCTGCTAAAACCGGCACAGGCTCAGTCAGAGTCCCGGCCGCAGCCTCAGGCAGAGTCTCAGCCGCAGGCAGAGTCTCACTCTCAGGCACAGTCGGAGTCTCAGACAGAGTCTCAGTCAGTGTCTCAGACACAGTCTCAGACAGAGCCCCAGGCCGGTGCAAACCTCATGAGCCTGCTGGGCATCCGGCCAGCGCCTGCACAGGCCGCACCTGCACAACCTGAAGCAGCCCAGCCTGAGTCTCGCACAGACTCGGCAAACCTAATGAGCCTTCTGGGCCAGCCTGTGCCTGCTTCCCGCTCTGCAGTTACCGACCTGCCTAATCCTGCGCCAACCCTAAAGAACCTGCCTTCTGAGAGAGAAGCATCCAACCTGCTAAGCCCTCTGGGTGCTCCCGCCACGCCTGCCAAACCTGCTGCGCCTGCGCACACTGAGCAATCTCAATCTCTTATGGATCTACTGAAACCTAAAACTAGTGGGGTGACCCCGCAAGCAAAATCCGCTAGTGGTGTGACCCCGCCGGCAGCGCTGCCGCCCCAGCCGTCGCCGGCCGCAGCACAACAAGCAGCCAGCCGGCCGGCCCCAACGCCTCCCAAAAAAGACAATCCAGCCAATGGTAAACTGACGGGCCCCGGGGACATCGCCACGGCAACGCCACCGAAACAGGCAGTAGCCTCGCCAAAGCAAGCTGCCAGTGCAGACCGTGTCGAAGCCAGTCCCGGCCCGGCCCGTCGCGGCACCCGAAAAGCGCAATCGCCCGCTGCTCTCGCCGGCCCCACCAACGCCAAATCCGGTTCCGATAAAGCCGCGAGTAAAGCCAGTCCGAGTAAAACGGGCTCCACCAAACCAGCTCACTCAACTGCATCTACCCTGCCTGCAGCCCGCGATACACCAGCTGACAAACCGCCCGCAGCGGGCTCCACAAAGAGCGCTGTTGCGGGCCCTACCCGCACGGCGGCCAAACCCAGCCCCGCAACGAAGCGGCCAACAGGGCCCGTTCGCAAGCCCGAGCACGTGCCAGCACTACCGCCCGCATCGTCAAACTCGCCGTCGTTGCTGAACCTGTTAAACAAGGGAGACGCTGCCGACAACAACCGCTACCCTAGCAAGGCTGCCCTGCTCGCTTACCTCAGCCGCGTCTCTAAATCGCCCTAATGGCATAGCGTGTATAGTTTCCAGTTTTTTATTTGGTTTAGCGGGTTCGTTTTTTCATTATGTACTTGTTTGGTTGTATATATGGGTTTTTTGGAGTACATTTTCGCGTTTTCGGGTATTTGTCTGGGTTATTTGCTTTACTCTGCATTCGACAGATTCTAGAGCACGACGCACAGAAAGGCTGGGCTTGACTCATCTACCGAGGTTCTCTGCCGCTGGTTGGGAGGGGAACTATCTCAAGCATCTAAGCGAAGTTACCCTACTCCTGACAAGGTGGTTCCCAGCCTCTAGTTCCCTTGCCCTGCCAGATTCACTTGCATAACCCTGCAGCGACCGTTTCTTTGTTCTAGTCTTTCGGAGCTTATTTTGCCAAGTTGCGGTTTCACCTAGGAAGACCCCATGCTTCTCTATATGGTTTAAGATCCTATAAAGTATTTATATTATAACTACTTTGGCCCCCCACTTTATTTTTCTCAAAACCTGCCAGCCGAACCCTGGTCCTTCTTGCCAATTACAGGCATCCATCGGGGCACGCGCGCGTCAGGGTGGGTGCCAAAAAAACTCGCGCAGATCCAAGAGTTTCATTTCCGAGCAAGAAACTTTGAACCATGTGACTCCAGCCGCACGCTGCAAATTTTTCCATTGAAGTTTCCTCCCATTTTTTTCAGCCTTCAGCCGTTCTTGTGAGAAAAACAAGACTTGGCTCCCAGGGTAACCGTTGCCAACCCTTGGACCAGCTACGATTAGTACAGCCAATAAACCAGCCGTTCGGAGTACCGCACTAGCCGTCAGGCCTTCACCTAAGCAACGTCACGTGAACCCGGTGGATGTTGTTATGACAGCTGGCTATAGGGTAAGAGACTTTTGGTGGTGTGATTTCTGCATAGTGGGAACCGCTGGGCGATATGAATTTTATGCCAAGTATCTGCGATTATATTAAAAAACAACTTCAACTGTCTAAATGCAAGACCCACTTCTTAAATGGGAGGCTTTTCTGACACTGTTACCTGCCACCAGATCTCATGCAAGTAAGTATTAATAGGAAAAGGGTGTGGCTTGGGTAAGCCCCGCCGGCAAGAAGGACGGGAAAAAGAGTGGGCAGCAGCGCACGCTATGGCCCCCTTGACAGATTGGTTTTAAGCAAAGATGGGCCAACATCTGATGCGGCAAACCAGGCTGTGTGGGCGCAAATACCTGGGAATAAAGTTGAAATGAATCAACCAACTCGGAAGAAAGGCTTGGCCAGGTTTCCGGTTCCTATCGCAACTGGGAGCAAGCGTGCATGAGCCGCTGCCGGAGTCACTAGGCAACCGGGGTTGGGCTACCTGCCACTCTGAGTCAGCGGATCGATCCTGTCGCCAGGACAAACCTGCGGGGAGTGTCTTACAAAGGGCGCAACTGCATGCACCAATATAATTACTGCAGACGGGAAAAAATAATACCTGGCAATGAGGTGCAGTTTGGGGTGAAGAGGATAATGTCACAGACTTCAATACCATCTCTTGAAAGTAGTCTACGAGGGAAAACTTTTCTGAAGCGATCGAGGGAATAGCGTCATTTATTGCTTAATTTCCTTTTTCTCACGGCGTATCTCTACCGTATCATCTGCTAGGGTATGGGCTGCATACACAGGCTGGCACCGAGCCCTAAGATCACGTGAAGCGCAGAGCAACCAGCGGCCTCCTTTCCATTCTTTTCACGGTATTCGGTGTGAGGTTCGCTCTCCATAGCAATGTCTATAAAGTATACTTGACGCTAAAACCTGGCTATACTATCGGTTATCACAGGCGAAACATATTCCCGCACACTTTTAGGGGGGGACGGCAGCTGCGGTCTAGATGACCCCTCCCCTTGACTACCGTAGATGGCTGCAGAAGAGCCACTTGACATAACCTGCATGAAAGATGTCTGTGCATGGGACAAGGGTCAGGTTCCGGGTGGCCCAGCATACAAAAGCAATATCAGCCCCCCTCTCCATCGATTTCATTCCACCTGCTATTTGGACGCCGGCGGACCATTCGACTTTGAGAACAAAAACAAAACCCCTAAAGCAACCTAAAAACAAGACCCCTTAGCTGGCGGTAGTGTATCGTTTTATTTATATCTCCAGTTGCATCTGCTCATTTTCGCTCTCGTCCCTTTTTTTGGCCTGGAACCCAAATCACCTGTTTCAGCCTTCAACCCTTCTACCACCTGTAGAACAAGACGCACTCTCCAAAAACCCATTTCTATCACATTTCTGTGACTGTGTGAAAAGTAAAGCTATTTTCTTGGCACCGGATTTTCCTCTGATATTCTTGCCTCTCTACTTTTCGTCTCACTTTCCACCCCAAAAAAAACCCAGCATTTTGGCCACAAAAGTTTTTCTGGCATTCTCAATTCGAAATTGACTATCCCGAATAACAAAGGACTAACTTTACTGAGCGTTCCTCGTTTTGCATTGGACTCTCACTAACTGTTTTTTTTTTCTTCGCTTTCATCATCTGCTTTCATCTGTTCATTAAAGACCAACCACAGACCCCACAAACCCTCTAAAAAAAAAGAAAGACCTTCACTGACTTACTGAAACGACTGAAACAAACTACTGAACTACCAAAATGACTTTGACTTTAGTAGATACCGCCGCCGTTCTGACGACCGCAGAACTGGCCCAGGATATCTACCAGTCTCTTGCCGCGGCAGAGACTCACAAGGCCCCGCAAGTGGACCTCATTGACGCGCAGCCCGACCTCAGATGGTCAATGCGGCCCCGCCTGCTGGGCTTTCTGATGGAAGCCCAGGAAGTGCTTCGGCTGCAGCCCGGCACCCTGTTTCTGGCCGTGTCCATTCTCGACCGCTACGCCTCGCGACGGGTCATCTACGCGCGACACTACCAGCTCGTTGGTTGTGTTTCGCTGTGGCTTGCCGCCAAGTTCCTCGACGATAAACGCCGCGTGCCGACCGTGCAAGATCTGGCCTATTTATGCGCCAACACATTTGCCCCGCACGTTTTCTCGGAAATGGAGCGCCACATGCTCGACACGCTCGAGTGGGACATCGGTGCGCCCACGGCGTTCGAGTACGTGGACCTGCTGCTGGCGCAGCTGTGCGACGCCGGCGTGCTGTTTGCCGCCAGCCCCGCAGAGCTGCCCCACCACCGCTCCATGGCCGTGTACATGTGCGTGTGCTCGCTGTTTGACCGCACGCTGATTGGCTACGGCGCGCGCGCGGTGGCCGCGGCGGCCGTCGAGCTGTCGTGCGCCATTCTGGGCGCGCTGGCCGGCGAGAGCAACGCCGGCGTGCGCCTGCCGGGCACCATCAAGGGCTGTTTCGACACGCTGGTGTCCGTCATTGGCAACCCGCCCGAACAACTGTCCCGCCGGCCGGCCGACGAGACGTTTAATGTGGCCGCAGCCATCCAGCATTTCTTTGCCACCACCTGCGAACAGAGTGATGACGACTGGTCGTCCACTTGCAGCACCCTCGACAGCCCCCAATCCATCACCTCGCGCATGCCCCGCACGCCCGATAATGTGTCGCCGCTGAACGCCAACAAGGAGCAGTATGCTCCGCCGCCCTCGGCCTATCCGTCGGCCCCCTACACCTCGTCGTCCTACGGCTATATTCCGTACTGGGATAACTAGACTATGTCTATAAATATGTATGAATAATGTTCCTCTGGTCTGTGTGTTTCGGAAGTGGTCTGCTTGTGGTCTGCCTGCGGTCTGTTGGTGGTCTAGTCGTGGCCTGTCAGTGGTCTAGTTGGTGTGGTGTGTTTTGTCTTAGTCTAGTCTGCTAGTGGCCTATTCTGTGGTGTGTAGTCGGTGGTCGGTGGTCGGTGGTCCGAGGCCTGTAGTCTGCTAGTGGTCTATTTAACCTGTGGTCTGTTTTAGATGTGGTCTGTGATCTGTGGTCTGTTTTCTATCTAGTGGCTGTGGATTACGGTCTGCTTGTGCTGCCGTGGTAGGTTTGACAGTTGGGCCTGCAGGATGAGGTAGATGAGGTGGATGAGGTAGAGAGAAGGCAAAAACAGGCGACTGACCGGGGACAATTCAACGCTAGCGTCAATATATTCATCTCAACATCTTGTTTATCCCGTTATTGCTCTTGCGCTCCGGGATTCCAAATTTGGACCTCCTATCCAATGAGCCCAGACCAAGCAAGGAGACTGACCCGATCCTACAGCGGTGACGCAACTGCATGACCTGCGGGAGGTGCATCATGCACTCCGTTGACGCAATCGTGCACGGGGACGCTGCATGAACGCCTGAAGCCGTACCGAGCGGCTCGTGAGTGGCTCGGCACTTTTTCCTAAAAAGTACGTTTCACTTTAAAACCTGATCCCCTCGCAAAAATTCCCGCCACGGTTCCGCCTTTAAACCTCTTGGCAGCGTCCGTGCGCATTGCTTGCGTAAGTCGTTATCTCTGACCTGGCAACCACCGCGATCGAGGCAATTTCAGATCTCCACATCCAATTTTTGATTAAGAAAACTCATTATTCTTATTTACTCGCAAATTAAATCAATTTCCACGCCAATTCCTTCCCGAATCAGCCCCCCTGCCAAAAATTAAATACTCACATGCCACCCCCCCTCACATCCCAAGTCCCGAGACATCGTTGGTCAGATGACTGGGGCAGTGCACCCAGGCAGTTCAAACTCCAACATGGCCATCACCGCCATGCAATCTCCGCCTATATATATCACCGATGAAGAGGGCCACAGAATCGACTTGGATGAGGTAGACAGTAATATGGGCTACCCGGAGTACCAGGCCGCCGCAGACATGAACACAGAACGGTTACCAGGCACGGGCAGGCCATCATCGAGCCAAACAAACCCAAACGCACAAATAAACCGCCCGCAAAGCATCCGCAGCCTGCAACTAGCTCATGCCGCGCAGGTCAACTCGGATTCCACACCCACACACAAGGAAAAATTGCTGGACAAGAAATGCTGTATTATAGTCTGATTAATATTTAAATCTAATAGTGGATCTTCGAACTGATAAATTATTACACCTCTTGCAACCTTTCTAAACCTCTTTGCACTTTTATGTCTCGACTGGCTTGGCCCGTTTGAGGCATTTTTCGTCTTGGCTTCATTCCGGTTCACCACCCGATTCGGACAGATTACTTCGCGATTACCTATCGGTGCTAGTGGCCAGCCGCCCGCTACCAGCCGCTGGGCAAGCCTCTGGGCACTTAGAGGCTAGTTAGATGAGGTTAGGCGAGGATAGAGATGGCTAGATGAGGCTCGTCATATCTGCCAGTAACTATGTTTTATAGAGGGAAAAAAATGCTCTTGCTGTAGCCACTTGCCTTATCTTCGGGTCTGGCCGCCTATCGCTCACCGGCCATCCCCGGCCAAACCGTCCCCCGGGTAACGCCCCACGGCGGACTCACATAAACCGAGGGACTCTGGGGTAGGGCGGGGCAACCCCATGCAGGATGACGAAAGCACAGACTATATCAAGCACTGGGCTGACAAGTCGCAATTCAAACTGAAAAGTCATACAAAGGGCTCTTTAATCCCGGGAAATTCGTTTTTTTCAAGGGTTCCCATTCTTCCCCTCAACTCATCACTACCCCTCCTTCTCATCTATTTGCCTTTCCTCTTCCAGTTCCCCCTATGGCGACTCTCTCGCTACCCTGCCTAACCTCTCACATGTGCCGTGTGAATCACCCCACAAATCAAACGAATCAAACCGCCGCGCAAAATATCCCGACACCGAAACTGAGCTGCCGCGACGGCTGCCGACCAGAATTGATTCGCCACAACGCATATTTATTAGAGCGCGCCAGCGCTAAGCTGAGCCTCAAGCTCGAAATCATCACGAAGTCAATGGATCAGCTAGATGAGCGGATAGCCGAGGCATCTAGCCCTAATCGATGACAGCATACCCTCTTTGAACTAGTACAAGTAGTGTTTCACAAGAATTTTCCGAACCGATATTTGCCTGGCTGTAGTATCTACGACTTTCTATGATTTGGTTTTGCTGGAGCCGTGCGGCATCGAGATCGGCGCGGCTCGACTTTGATCGCGCCCATGGGGTTACCACAATCACCAGCTATGTGCATGCTATAGGTCTTGGCAAACTTAGTCATCGGCGCCGAAGGAATCTCACTGGCTTTCTGTACTTCGGGATATAAGCAGTTCTTGGGGGGCTATGACACCAATCTAACGTAAACTGTTGTCTGACGTAATCATGATATCGACGGTAAATGGATCACGTGACCAACTCGGGTCTCGTGCCCCTGCTCGGTCTCCCGTACTAATTTCCGACCCGAGGATCTTAATCATGAGGGGTATTAAAGATTCAGGTTAAGGTTTTTTCTGGGTTGGGGCCATGGGTTGGGGCAGAGGCGGAGTTTCTGACTAAAAAACCTTGCTCCCCCTCCTCCCCCTGCCCAGTCCCCGCCCAGGCCAATGGTTAAGGGTTCCCCCTATCAGCAAGGGTACGGACCATGCCAATGATTCAATAGAAAGTAGCCAGATGGTCATTTTGCGCAACCTGATCGGAAAGTGGGTTTCCCAAGATGCAAAGGTCATGCCGTTTTCACGTGAATAAAATTCCTCAAAAAATGGGCGCCCAGTTGTACTGCCCACAGAGGTATCAATCTGCCTATTAAATATTTTCATTAACAAAACTCTCTAGCTCAACAATTCCTTATTCCAAACAAGATCTCGAATACCGGGGGGGCACAGTAGCCAACTTGGTTGTAGCTGCAGCTTTGTCAGAATATGCATGCGAAAGCCAGGGGAGGGAATTTTTTCATAATGTGCAGCGGGGTAGGGGTTGCGATGTGGAAGTGGCGTGCACCGTTTGACAAAAGGGTTTTGCTCTTTTTGGGTCAAATACCATTGAAATTTATGGGTTTTACATTGGCTCCATCCTTTTCTATACACCCACCGAAATTTTTCACGCTTTATCCCCCATCCTCAGCAGCGTGATGACCCGCAAAAAGCAGCTGCATCCCCATCGATTCCAATCATTCTGCAAGGCGGGACCCTCCCTGTTCCTGCGCTGAGTCAGTATGCAGGCCGCCATTGAATGCTCTATATTTAAGGTAGCTGCGGGTCATTGCATTAGAAACAACGACGGACCTAGCGACACACTTTTCTTGATAAGTCGTTTAGAGAAAGTGCGCGCCGCCCATTCCCAAACAACTATTGAATATTCCATTCCTCAGGCCAGTCGCCTTATAACCTCCTCCGTTTTTTCATTCTTTGTTCCCCACCCCGTCTAGAAAATTATGGCAGCTACGAAACGGCGACATTCTAATGTGCTGGAAAAGCCCGATGCTTCTGGTGCCGGCACGAAACAGCGAGAAGAAGGCAACGCGCGATTGATTTCGCTTTGTGTGAATATTTTGTCTGCGCATCATCCGCGCGGGATGACTACCAAAGAGCTTATTGGCGAGCTAGATAAACAAACGGAAAAGATCCCGAATCTGACGTCAAGCATCTTGTCGACTAAGCTTAATGCCATGTTTCGCAAGTCGCACGGTGACTCAGCAAACCCCAGCCCTACGCAGTTGGCAGAGCTGCCGTTGGTTCGTCGCACCAGCACCGATCTGCCTAAGCGCTTAGTGTACACATTTGCCGGCGAGGTGCCCCAGGCTCCCCCTACCCCGTCCGGGCAGGAGTCCGATGCCATGGCAACAGACTCTTCGCTTGGGTCCGTGGAGTCCGAGTTTGTGCCCGAGCTGGAGTCCGAGTTTGTGCCCGAGCTGGAGCCCGAGTCGGTTCCCGAGTCGGAGTCGGAACCCAAACGACAGAAACTGGATTCCAAGGAGCAGCCTACGCCCGAGACCAGCGACGACGAGGCCGCCTCTCCCGCCGCTACCGAGGCTGCCGACGCTTCTGCCGATACCGAGCAGCCCACTCCTGCCGCCAGCGAAGATGAGTCTGCTCCCGCTGCGAGCCAGCAAGCGCCAGCATCTCCAGTGTCGCTCCACGAGCCCGAGTCACATGATGCTGCCGAGTCAGCGCAACCGGTTCCTGAGTCAGCCGTCCCCAAACCGTCGCCCCTCCCTATCCCTGAAATCAAGGTCGTGGAGCGGGCCGCCCATACCCACTTCAAGAGCAGGCCCAAGGAGCAGCCCCACAAAGTCAACCTGTACTACGATTCATTAGGAGTCGATGGGTTGACCAACGCGCTGCCCACGCCGGCGGCCGAGTCGCCGGCCGAGTCGGCGTTTGATTTAGATTTCACCAGCGAGTTTGCGCCGCCCGAAGATCTTTCTTTCGAGCTCGACGGCTTTATTTGCTGAATTGATGTATATTTATTATTTACCATGCATGCTGCGGCATTGTTTCTGTCCCCACTGACTGCGTTTTGGCTGCTCGAATATCAGCTCGAATTGCCGCCTGAATACGTCTGCTTAGACAGAGCCCGCTGGTACCTCTCGCACGGCTGCACCAGAGGCATCACGCCGAGTGTATAGTTGTCTAAGATTGTGGGAGACTGGACGGGGCTATAAAGGTATATGAATTTAGAGCCGTCTATACTCCCAGAAATAGCTCAAAAAAGCCCGGTCCGCTTGGTCGCAACCCCGCATTGTGCGACTATTATTTACTTCCGTGCTTATCACCCTTGGGAATGCATAACCCTGCATATTCTTCCTAGCCTAATGCACGACATCCACCCATCGTTTGCCATGGCAGACCCCCGGCTGTGCCCCGTACCGCTAGACGATCTCCGAATGCCCATTTCGGACGCTGATCCAGACTCAAAGCCGGTTTATTACGACTCGGCCGACGACTGGACGCGGCCCTCGACCCCTATTTATGTGCAACCGCTGCCAGCCTCACCGCCCACTGATAAGGTCTTCCGTTGGCGTCACAACCGCGAAGCGGGCCCCTGGTGCAACTAGCAGCTGGTTCTCCTCTTTGCGATCTTCTTACTACCATATCTCTGCGTGCCGTGTAGTTCACAGCAGACGCATGTTCCTAAGCATGTCTAAACCTGCTAGTGCCGTGTCATGCCCGATAAGGTTCCCCCGACCCGCCTTTCGCCGGAGTGCTGGGCTAGCCGTACATTCATGCACTGCAGCCGGCTTGTGTCCGAGCATCTAGGCATGTGCTGGCCTCGTATGGGTTTCCCCTAGCACCCCTGCGATCGCATCTGGTCGCTACTGCCGCTCTCAAGCGCATCTCCATTGGACTCTTTGGATGCCCTGGTTAGGGCCTATAAACTTATCTTATTGTATTCTTTAGATCATTAAAAAACTCGTGGCTAGCCGCCTGTTCCACACTAAATGCCTACCGCCCGTTTGCCTGCTCTGCGTATTCTGCTAGGCTCATACCCGAGTTCAGTACGCAATACACCCCGAGTGCAAATCATCGCAGCCGCTGCTACTGCCGTAGTATTCGCGGGGGTTCCCCCCACACCCCCAGGGGCCGCCTTAGGCGGGAAGCATGGGCTAACCATTCGCATTGTCTGGAAGAGTCCATGGCATTCACGGTCACTAGATGCCTCCGCTGGAGGCGGCCCAGTGGGGTACGGAGGGAAGCCCCTCGCGAATGTCACAGCAGAGCTTGCGCGTGCCAATAGTATGACACCATGGCATTCACCGTAGATACCCCCTCTGGCAGCCCTGGCCCGCGCCGGTCCACGCGAATGTCACGGCAGTGAAAGAGGGTCAGCCGTAGGGTGATGCCTGCACTAAACTCCCCGTAAACGTATGTGATTGTAGTCTATAGAATGCTACACCGTCCTAGTAGTCTAAAAACGTGTCTAGGCAGGAAAACGGTCTAGAGTGGTCTACTTCATGTTGCCGCGCTAGTTGTAGTAGCCCGGCAGAATGAAGTCGAGTTTCTTGACAAGCTCGGCCGAGCGGCCGGCAGGAGCCGTGACGGAGAACTTCATCGAGCCCTTGAGGCCGTTGCTGAGCTCGCCGTTGGCCAGCTTGGTGGCCAGCGGATCAATGACGGCCGCACACAGCCGCACGGCGTTCTCGCCATTCGACTTGAGGTGGCCCAGCACCGCGTCCACGGTCACGGACTCCTCCTCCTCGCGCCAGGCGTCGTAGTCGGTGGACATGCAGACCATCTGGTAGGCGATTTCGGCCTCGCGAGCGAGCTTGGCTTCAGGCAGCACAGACATGTTGATCACCGAGCCGCCAAACGAGCGGTACATGAGCGACTCTGCGCGCGTGGAAAACGCAGGGCCCTCCATGCAGATGATGGTGAGGTCCTTGCCGGCTGATTTCTTGGTGTGCAAGATGGATTTTTCACCGTTGAAGTCGCCTTCGAGAGCATCGCCGAATTGGCCGATAAACTCGCCCAGAGCAGGATCGAAAGGCTCGCCGAAACCGGCATGGCCCACCAAACCGTTGTCGAAGAACGTCGAGGCACGAATGCCCTTCGTACGGTCGATGATCTGCGTCGCAACAACAAAGTCACGAGGCTTGATCTCAGCCTGCAGAGAGCCGACAGCACTGAAGGCCAGAATGGCCTCCACGCCGATATGCTTCAAAGCGGCGATATTAGCCTGCGCAGGCACACCCGAAGGAGTGAATTGGTGCTTGTGGCCGTGTCGAGACAGAAAAGCAACAGGATGGCCAGAAGCAGTGCGTGCGATGGTGATGGGAGCCGACGGCTTTCCCCACGGCGTGTCGATGTCCAGACTGGCCACGGGAGTCAGGCCAGGAAGATGGTAAAGGCCGGTTCCGCCAATAACGGCCAGTTTCACGGGCTCGGAAAACGTCGATGCAAGCATTGGTAAGATGCGCATTCACGTGCGCTGCCCTGCATGAGCCCCAGCTCCACAGGCCCGATGCACGCAGCTGCTCTGTAGCTTTTTTTCAAAATAGCAATTTGAACCTTTGGGTTTCCTGGAAAATTTCTTTTCTTTTTTTAACTGCTCGGTCTCCGCTTTAGACTAGAGGAGGTTTCTTTATTTTTTTGTTCCCGAACGTACTCGTCAGTTTGTGCTTCAGCCGGTCTTCCTGGGGTTTTCTTATAACTATTCTTTTTTTTCTTTTTTTTATAACTCTCCGAGCTAAAGCTCGTCGGTTTTCTGCCTTAAGGCGGTAGACTATGCTGGGTCTTTGCTTTTCTTTTTTAACTCTCCGAGCTAAACCTCGTCGGTTTTCCGCCTTTAAGCGGTAGACTACGCCAGGTGGTTAAACCTCCGCCGTTAAGGCGGCCCAGGGGGTGCTGGGGAATCCCCCGCGAAAGCAAAGGCGGTGGACTCGTCGAGCAACAGCTTTCGATCGCTACTAAGAAGCGGGTTTTAGAACAATAGATACGAATACTTAAGAACCACAACACGAAGAAAGCATTAAAGAAGATAGAGGAGATGTGCTCGCGGCTGCTACTCTGTGGGCTCGAGGTTTTTATAGGATTGCACGACACTGGCGACGACCTCGCGCGCGCTGTCGAACTCCTCGAGACCGTCCTCGAAAATGCGCTGCTTCTTATACTGGTCCAGAAATGCCTGGCGGCGCATGAGCTGGTCGAACTGGATGAGCATGCGGCTGAACAGCCCGGCCATGCAGGTATGGTTGGCCAGCATCAGGCCGCTCAGACGATTAGGGCTCTCGAGGTACGGCGAGCGGCGCGAGAGCGCAATCTGCAGCGACGCGGGCATGCCCGGAGCAAAACTGCAAAGGTTGCGTTCGCGGATCCGCATGATTGATTTCTGCAGATCTCCCGGCTCGGCCTCGCCCTGGAGAATCGTCAACAGCGACAAGTAGCACGCGTTTTTACTCTGCACCGTGCTCAGCATGCGCGTTTTCGGGCCCATGACGCGCCGCAATATATCCAGCACGCTGGTTTTGCGCACAAACTTGGCGGTCTCCAGCGTGGTTTGGAACGGCGTATAGGCAGTCATTAGAAAGTGCGTATCGGGCGTTGGAATCAAGGACGCCAGCATGGACGTCAAGTCACCGTAAAGATAGCCAGGATACCGCAAGGTGGCGGTCGACGCACTCATGATGGTGGCCACAAGGCCGTTTGTAGCTTCCAGCGACGGCGAAGGGTCTTTAAGAACATCCGCGGCAATTCGCATCAACGCACCGTTATCAAGAACAACACACGAGTCTGCAAATAACGCCAGCCGCTTCATGGCCAAGATACTGTTGTACGGCTGCACCACAACGTCGGAAACGCGGTCAGTGACGTTCGGAAACACAGAGTATGTTTGGATGAGTTTGCGAGGGAAATGATCACTGATTCGCTCGAGTAATAACGAGCCCAAGCCAGAGCCAGTACCGCCCGCGATACTGTGCAATAAAAAGAACCCCTCTAGTGAGTCCGAGCCGTCGGCCTCTCTGTCCAGAACATCGACAATGTCGCCAATAACCTCCTCGCCCATCTCGTAGCCCACGGCCCAATTGTTGCCGGCACCGGACCCGTTGGCCGCCAAATAAATATTCTCGGGGTTATACATGCTGCCATGCGAGCCGCTCATGATACCGTTGACGACGCGCGGCTCGAGATCGATCATTACGTTCCGAGGCACATAACGCGTATCGTCGCTTTGATAAAAAAAAACATCTTTGCGATCTACGCCGGGCCGCGCAAACGGTTCGAGCGTGCCGTCAGGGGATATTCCATGCTCCAGACAAAGCTGTTTCCAAAACGAGTCGCCGATTTGGTTGCCGCACTGCCCGGCCTGCACCGTGATGAGTTCTCGAGGCATGACAAACTCTCCGCGTTCTGCTGCTCCTATCTGCTGCTCTTATCGTGTGCTGAATTCCGGACCCCAATTGCGGGTATCCGCGCAAGTTATATACGTTTTTGGGGCATAGGTATTTTTTATATTGGTTGGAATTTTTTAGATTGATCCACATTATGGTTCCGTTTTTATTAATATCACCCTTTTTGTTTTTTGTTTTTCGTCTCCTGGATTTTTTTTACCTCTCTAATCCGCCTTAAATATACTAGGGTTTTACTTTTCTTTTTTTTTAACTCTCCGAGCTAAAGCTCGTCGGTTTTCGGCGGTAGACTATACTGGCGTTTTACTTTTCTTTTTTTTTAACTCTCCGAGCTAAAGCTCCTCGGTTTCCGCCTTAAGGCGGTAGACCACACAACGGAGTTAAACCTCCACCTTCAGGCGGCCCGGGGGTGCGGGGAATTCCCCCACAAATACCTGCCGCTACAATCCCCTTTGATTTCTGAACGCTCTGCGCTGAAGCTCGGAGAGTTAAACAAAAGAAATTACAGGGTCAAGCCGCAGGTGATTCCCCAGCCCAGCCGCCGAGGCTTTCTATAGAGTCTGTAGAGCGTACCGCCTAGGCAGAAAAGCAACGGCCTTTAGCTCGGAGAGTTGAAAATTTAAGAGAAAAGAAAACCCATCTTCGAGACCTATCAAGAACGGGCCCCGGAATGTGGTCCAATAACAGGCGAGTGGTACGTGCGTCTGTTCATGCACCTATTTCTAATCGCAGCTTATCAGGCTCAACGGCGGCTCTGACTGATCAATGTACATCCAAACACCGCTTGTTCTGTCGCCCAATTTCGACCGTCCTGTTTATTTGAAGCAGGAAAACACCCAGCCGGCCGGCTCGTTCAAGGCCCGAGGCATGACTGCCGTTGTCGAGCACTCGCTTAAGACTCCGAAAACCACTCCGCATTTCAATTGTTCTTCTGGTGGAAATGCCGGTGTAGCGGCTGCAGAAGCGGCTCATGGCGCAGGATATCCATGCACCGTCGTAGTTCCCACGCCAACGCCTGCGAAAATGATCGAGAAGCTCGAGAAAAATCACGCAAAAGTTGTGGTGTTTGGCTCTATTTGGCCAGAAGCAGATGCTCACCTGCAGACGCTCATGAAGAGCGACCCTAACCCCGTTTATCTGCACCCGTTCGACAACGAGGTGTTGTGGCAGGGTCATTCTACGATGATTGATGAGCTTGTGGAGCAACTTAAAGGCGTCAAGCCCGAGTCGATTGTTGTTTCGGTCGGTGGTGCTGGGCTTTATATTGGCATTATGACTGGTTTGGAGCGCCATGGTTGGCTCGATGTTCCTGTTTATGTTGTGGAGACAGAGAAGGCCAATTGTTTCTATCAATCCATTGCGGCGGGCAAAAAGATCGTTACCGACGCTCCGACTTCGGTGGCCAAGTCCCTCGGATCCACTTGGGTGCCTGAGCGTGCCTTGGAGTACTACAACAAGTCGAAGACTATTCCTATTCTGGTTTCCGATGAAGAAGCCATTGCTGCCTGCAAGCGCTATGCCAACGATCATGGCGCGATTGTGGAGCCTGCTTGCGGCGCGACGCTGGCCGCCCTTTACTTCAACAAGGTGCCTGGTTCCGGCCCGGCTGTGGCCATTGTCTGCGGCGGCTCCGCCTGGGGCTGGGAGGACCTTGCTCGCTAGCTTCCTCTTTTATAGACTCTTAGTTGCCTCATATTGCATTTTAGATTAGACGCTTCACTGTCCTGAGCAGCCTGCTGGTCCTGGTTGCCATCATGGTCGCTGCTGGGTAAAGCTTCCAAGGCAAGTATTTCGCGGGGGATTCCCCTACACCCCCTGGGCTGCCTTCGGCAGAGGATATTTCTGTGGTACATATAGTCTATCTCCTGTAGCGGAAACCCGTCGCGCATCAGCTCGGAGAGTTATAAGGCTTTCTGTTGTGTTTACTCGTTTGAGCCAAGGCCCCCGCTTCCGCCGAAGGCGGCCCAGGGGATGCGGGGGAATCCCTCACAAAAATACCCAGAATTGACTACAATAGCTCCTTTTTTTTTAGAAAAATTCAATGGTCAAATACGCGGCGTGACTATCTATCACTATCAGCTGCAGCCTCCTGCAGTGAGTCATGTACATTCACACACCGCTGGTTCAGTCACCAAACTTTGATCGCCCCGTCTACCTGAAACTGGAAAACCTCCAGCCGGCCGGATCTTTTAAGGCACGTGGATTAACAAAGGTAGTCGAGCAGGCATTGGCCTCCTCCAAGGACCCAAACTTCTTTTGTTCTTCCGGTGGTAATGCAGGTGTCGCTGCGGCCGAGGCCGCGCTGTCTGCAGGCCGGCCATGCACCGTAGTGGTCCCCACAGCAGCAAGTGCGAAAACGATTGCCAAAATCAAGAAATTGGGCGCCAACGTAATTGTGTCGGGCTCCATTTGGCCAGAAGCAGATGAGCATCTGCACACCCTCATGAAGAGCGACCCTAACCCGGTCTATCTGCACCCCTTCAACGGTGATATTCTGTGGCAGGGTCACTCTACTTTGGTAAATGAGCTGGTTGATTATCTTGATGGCAAGAAGCCGGAAGCCATCGTGTTGTGCGTTGGCGGCGGAGGCCTTTATACTGGCGTCATGACGGGTCTTGAGCGCCATGGATGGCTGGATGTTCCTGTGTATGCTATTGAGACCGAAAAGGCCAATTGTTTCCATCAGACAGTTCAAGCAGGTAAAACTTTTGTGACCGAGGCTCCGACCTCGGTTGCAAAGTGTTTGGGATCGACGTGGGTTCCTGAAAAGGCGTTGGAGTTCTACAACAAATCAAAGACGACATCCATGCTTGTCACGGACGAAGAGGCGGTTGCAGCCACCCGGCGATTCGCCGACGATCATGGATATGTTGTAGAACCTGCATGTGGAGCCACTTTGGCGTCTCTCTATCAGAACAAGGTCCCTGGAAAGGGACCTGTTGTTGCGATCGTCTGTGGAGGCTCGGCCTGGGGCTGGGAAGACCTTGCCAACCCTCCCTTGTAGCCTCCTTCTAGCCCTCCTTGTAACATCGAACCTTATAGATATTCCCATATAGATACAGTGTCTAGAATAGACCTTGCCCAACAGCTCTGCACTAACCGTACGCTAGACAACCTGTGGCCGGAGCACTCCTAGCTTGGCGACGTTTATATTCGTTGATAGTCGGGGGCTCCCGAAACCCCGGGTTACCTTCGCCAGAATATGAGGCAACGAATAGTAGACACGTCGGCAAATCCGGCTCTAGCGACGGCAGATTGGGTGATACATTGAGGCAGTAGGCACCCTCCGTAAGGCGGCCCAGGGGGTGCGGGGGGATCCGCCGCGAAAAACATGCCGCTCTAGCACCCAACTCACGTCTAGCACTTTAGCGAACGAGAATGCGGTCCGAGGAGATAAACACAGGACGCAAAGGCTGTTATTTGATCTGATGATCTTGACTATATGCTTCTATGATATACAATAAATTAAATGTTGAATTTAAATCCGGTACCGTGGGTGTTGAGTGCCCTTTCGGTCCTAAAGCCCCTCGGGGCTATCTAGATTGGCCTAATGCCTTTTCGTGGACCCATAGATCCATATTTGGTTGTGCTATTTACTTGGAGCCAGTGGTCTTGGCAGAGGCCTTGGCAGAGGCAGCAGCCTTCTGGGCAGCGACCTTGGCCTCGCCGGCACGCAGAGCATCGCGCTCGGCGTAGATGCGGGCAGTGTAAGGACCCTCGAAACGCAGAGCAAGCGAGTACATAACCCACACAAGAGCGGACAGAATCAGGCCAATGCTCTTGCCGAAAAACAGCGAGGTGCCCATAAACGACAGATAAGAACCAACATACATGGGATTCTCAGTGACGCTAAAGGGGAAAGAGGTGACGATATTGTCCATGAGAATGCCAAAGTAGTCACCCAAGTAAGTGCCAGTAACACCCAGAGCCCACATGGAAGTCAAAGTAAGGACATTGCCAACCACAAACAAAGCAATACCGGCGGCCTGAGCATAGACGTTGTCGAGCAAAGGAGCGACGGGCTGCGTGTCCAAAGCAAGTTTAAAGACATGATCACGGAAAATTCCTAGACTGAAAATAGTAATCGCAAGCAGATAGCAGCCAAGATAGCGGCTTCCGCCCGCCAACTTGGTGATGATGCCGGTGCGGAGCTGCAGCTGCGCAGCGACATTCCAGAAGATAGGATTAAAAGCAATGCACTGAGCAGCAAAAACTACTTCCTCATTCATATAAAAGGGCAGATTCGCATTCACCCACTCCTCGCTCAAAATCATGATGACGCGTGGCTGTTGGGGTGGGCTTGCATGTGATCCGTGTGGGGCTAGGGTACCTGCTTAGAGGTTTTTGACTAACGACATGCCTCAGTTCCCTTTGCTTAGTCGTCGTTTCGGCTTGCCTGGTTTAGTACCCCGTATATTCTAGTCTGCGACGCGAAATTCTGGTTCCCTAAATTTAAGGAAATGGAGAGTAGATCTTCTTTAGCTGGCTCATATTATTAGATAAAATACAGGCCTGAATGCTTGCGGGGATTCCTCTGGGCTACCTTTGGCGGAACGAGCGACTACGCCTCTGTGGACATCAATAATTTGATGCTAGTGGGGGCTGATTGCGAATAATTTATAGTCTACGCTAGCTAGGAAGTACTAGAATCCACGCTTGTTGTAGTCGTTGTGCATTGTAGGATAGACTTGTGGATGAGGATTGTCAAACAGCAGCTTCATGGTGCGCTTGATGCTCGAGACTACTCGTGTGCGTCGGCTGCGCTCGTGCGAGTATTGCGAGCCGCAATCCGAGGAAACGGTTTCAATGACATGGGTCTTGTGCATTGTTGGAGGTTGTGTATAGTTTGGTGGCGGAGACTAGTATTTTATATGCTTCGCAGTTCAAATGACTGCATGCATCCTGCAGCAGGTTACCTAACGGCCATGCATCGTGCCAGCTAGCAACATACCCTGTTCTTTCGGCGAGGTATTTCTATAACGATACGAAAAAGGTGTGGAAAATAACCGTAACTATTCGAATATTTAGACTATTTTTCTCAACGGTGGCAACTTTCAAGATCAACCCTAAACTCGCTGCATGAAGATCAATCGTCCGTTCTGGTTCGCTAAAAAAGGCGCAGCAACATAGCTCGTCACCAATCAGCAAACTATCGAAGCACCCACAAGAAAGCAGAAAAAATTCTATTGCAATTAAATACTGACTAGATATTGCTAGTTCTATAAAACTTGTGCCAAAGGGTTCACTGCTGGAAACTGTGTCCGGAGCATCCCTTGATGGCAATGCACAAAGTGACGGTTAAAAGGAGAGCCTCATTTAGAGAATCTTGCGCTGCATGCTGCTGTGATCAGATTCGTAGAAAGGGCGGGGAGGCGGGGCATCAAACAGCCATTTCATGGCCTTTTTGAATTTTTCGCCTCGACTTTGTGGTCGCTTGTGTTCAGATTCATATGATTCAGGCGACGCCTGGGGACTAAGACCATCATGAAAGTAGTTAAAGTCTTTTGGTGACGAGACAGGCTGGACACTTGTTCGGATGGTGGACATGTTTAGTGGATACTCTACAGGGGGTGGCGCGGTGCGCTTTATAGAGATCGAGCGCTCATGCAGTCACTAGGGTTAGCATGCACGTTGACTAACTCATGCAAGTCGTGGTGGCGATGACTGCATAAATGGGTCATCGCTGCATAATATATGGTCCAGACAAGGGTGTCTACGGAACCCCGAGATATTTCAAATGACTTTAAAAATACTTATTTAAAAATGCAGATTTATATTCATCCACCCATGTTCTTGGGTCGACGTTTTAAATAATAGAAAACTCGTCTACCGCCTCCGCGCAAGCCTACACTTTCCGATCTTCGTCGGGATGAAACGGTCATGCATGGTCGGTGGTACGGGCTCTCGTGGAAGACCGTACCCTGTTTGGGCGTAGACCACTAGGAGGTCCGCGATGGCAATGAGCCTCCAGGAGAGAAATATAGAGTAAATCAAGTCTTAACGATGGTTGACATTCCTGCACCGGGGAGGATTCTGGCGTTCGAGGTCGGGCTCGAAGAATCCGCCAAGACGTGGGGAAGAGCATACCCATCGGAAAAGACGCTTCAGTTTGCGAAGAAAGCCTACAAAGCAGGTCTCAACCGTCTCGTCGCAATCTTGTTCATAGGCAATTTCGTTTTGAGTCGATATATATGGGGCTTCATGATATTCAGCGAGGCCCATAGATATGTTCTGCCGATGAGGTACGTATATATAGCCATATTTGTCACAGCGGTGCGTGGTATACGGCTGCAGTGGCGCGCATTGTTAGTAAACGTTCACCGCGCGTCTCCATGGACATCGAACGTTATTGAGGTATAGCGAAAATTCAAATGAGGCTTTGAGTGTATCCGCATATTGGCATGCATGTGCCCACAAGTATACATGTTAATGCCCCAATCCAGAAACAATTGTTAAATAAATACCCATAAATAATCCCGATTAATTAGTTGCATATCCGCAGTTGTCTATCAATAGCAGATGAGGCGCATATTTGCCACATGAGTATATGCATGTATCGCCACAAAGCTGATTCTTTGCGCCGGTGAACCAACCGTAAAATATGGATTAAATAAATAAAAGCAGATAATGTTCAAAACCGTGCCCATAAGGACTGGTTGAATTGGTAAAGTTTGTTGGCTCGTGCCGTGCAATGAGCTGCGCATGTAAAGTTGCATACGCAGTCTTGGCGTCCTTGCACGTGAAGCTCAAGTCTAGCTTGCTTCACATTTAGTTAAAGAATATCAAATGTTTGGTTATGGATAATATTTTAGAATATCCTAGGATAAAATATACTTGAAATGGCTACAATGTTGCTTGAACCGGTTCTTTTTGGCAGGTGGTTTGCCTAGTTCTTTAGCGAGTTCTTTGGCGAGTTCTTCGGCTAGTCCCTAAAAATTGTTAGTTCGCTCTTGAGGAATGCGGAACGAGATTCGATTTTCCTAGACAAATACAGGCATACTGGGGGTTCTTCTGTATTAACGAATCCAGGAAATATAATGCTCATAACCCCTCTTTGCAAGCACGCCATAGTTGCCGTTCTCGCTATACCAGCGGACTTGAGCAAATTTTGCAAACAATTTTCCAATCGAGCTGTACTATCTTGATTCGGCAGTTTGATCAGATCTTCAGTGGAGTTATTCTCGGCTGGAAGCGGCAGCTTGCATGGAACATGAATCTGAGATTCAGATGAGGCTCAAAATAGAAATACTGCTTGGGTGCCGGAAAACTAGTATATAAACGGGCCCCAGTCTCTGGGAACTAGTATCCTCCAAGGTTTCAACTCTTCTTTCCATCTCTTTCCATTTCATTTCCAATGTTGCGCACTCTCGTTATTGCTTTGCTTGCTACTGCTTTCGCTATCCCCTCTGAGATTCTTGAGAACAACGCCGCTGTCCTTGAGAGCAACGCCGCTCTTGCCGACTCTCTCGATGTGAACGCCCAGGCTGCTCCCGCTGGTCTGGATGTCAACGAGAACTTCTGCTTCCCCTGCCCCTTCGGCGGCAAGAAGAGCTCTGGCCACAAGAGCTCTGGCCACAAGGGCTGCGGCTCTGCTCCCGCCCCCGCTCCCCCGGTGTATGCTCCTGCTCCCCCAGTTTATGCTCCCGCTCCTCCTTGCGGCCCTGCCCCCGTTGCTCCTGCTCCGGTCGCGCCTGGCCCCCAGAAGGAGTGCGTTGACATCCCGGATGTCAAGCCCAGCACTGTCTACAACACCCAGGTGCGCGAGATTGTTGCTACCCGCACTGTCACTGATCTGAAGGTTGATACCTCCGTTGAGACGCTGGTGCAGACTCTGACCAAGACCCACTACTCGACCCACACCCAGCTGTCCTACCCCGAGCAGACCGATGTTTGCACTCTTACCCGCAAGTACGTTGTGTGGCCCGGCTATACCGTGACTGCCGCTCGCCCCGGCTTCACCGAGGCTGCTCACGTTAACGGTGGCTGCGGCTGCCCTCCTACCCCCGTGCACCACTGCTAAGTGGACTGCCAGCGGGCAGAACTACTGCGAGCCAGTGAGAGCGGCCGATTCCAAAAGAGGTCTGATAGCATTCGAATTAGATCTCATCACTTTCTTTAATTAATCCAGTAGTAACCGTCACGCCCACCCACGCCCAGTCCCTAGCTCTCCAACACCTCCACTAAAAATAAAGCTCTAAACAAGCTGGAGTTTCGCGAGGGTTCCCCCGCACCCCCGGGCCGCCTTACGGCGGAAACGTATACACGGACGCTCAGTGCTCCTCGTGCTCCAAGAGGTCTATCTGCCCGAACTAGATCTCACCGCTATGTTATCCACTGATAACTATGACCACCCCCTCAAGGCCACCGCCGTAAGGCAGCCCAGGGGGTGCGGGGAACCCCCCCCCCGCAAAACGCTCCTAAAATAAACCTCTAAAAATGGGAGCCGCCTAAAGGAAGAGCACAGTACCCTGTGGCCCCAGTACCCTGCGGGGTGGCCTAACCCTATGACACCATGAGAGGCAGCGGGCGCAACGTGCTTAGCAATGCAAGTTGACAACGAGATCGACGAGAGCTTGTACTCGCGGCAGCTGTATGTGCTCGGCAAAGAGGCCATGCAGAAGATGGCGACGTCCAACGTACTGATTGTTGGGCTGGGCGGCCTTGGCGTTGAGATTGCCAAGAATGTGGCGCTGGCGGGCGTGAAATCGCTGGCGCTCTACGACCCCACGCCCACCGTAATTGGTGACCTGGCGAGCCAATTCTACCTCACCGAGGCAGATATTGGCCAGCCGCGCGCGGAGGCGTGTGTGGCGCGCCTGGCGGCGCTCAATTCGTACGTTCCGGTGAGTGTTGTTACCGGCGACCTGGAGACGCTTGTGCCGCACTACCAGGTGATTGTGGGCGCGCAAATAGGCATTGAGGAGGCTGTCCAGCTCGACCAGTATGCGCGCATTGCTGGCAGCAAGTTTCTTTGGGCCAATTCGTTCGGATTGACCGGCTCGTTGTTCACTGACTTTGGCGACGAGTTTGCCGTCGTGGACACCAACGGCGAGGAGGCGCTGGTGGGCACGGTGGCGACCATTGACGAGGACGGCGAGGTGTTTGCGCCCGAGAGTGCCCGGCATGGTCTGGAGAACGGGCAGCTCATTAAGCTGTCCGGCGCCGAGCCGGCAGAGCTCAATGGCGAGTATAGGGTCAAAGTACAGGGCCCGCTGTCGTTTAGTATCGTAGAACCTAGGGCCGAGTGGCGGAGCGGGGGCGAATGGACGCAGATCAAAGAGCCCGAGATCTTGCGATTCCAGCCCCTAGACCAGCAGTTGCGAAGCCCGGACTTTTTGGTGACCGATTTCGCCAAATTCGACCGCCCGGCCCAGCTGCACGTGGGTCTGCTGGCGCTGCAGGCGTTTGAGAACAAACACTCTGCGCTGCCGCGGCCCTACAACGCCGAGGATGCCGTGGAGACGCTGGAGCTTGCTCGCAACGTTCTCAAGCAGTACCCTGTGCTGGACGAGGGGGTGGAGCTGGACACGGCGCTGCTGACCACGGTGATCAAGCAGGCGCGCGGCAGCGTGGCGCCCATCAACGCGGTGCTGGGCGGCATGGCCGCGCAGGAGGTGCTCAAGGCTGTGTCGGGCAAGTTCATGCCCGTCAAGCAGTGGATGTACTTTGATGCGTTGGAGGATCTGCCCGAGGGCGTGACGGAGGCCGACGCCGAGGCGCGCGGGTCGCGCTACGACGGGCTGTATGCTGTGTTTGGCAAGCACTTCATGGAGAAGCTGGCCAACCTCAAGCTTTTCCTGGTCGGCTCGGGCGCCATTGGCTGCGAGGTGCTCAAGAACTGGGCGCTGCTGGGCGTTGGTTCCGGCAAGGACGGCCATATCTGGGTGACTGACAACGACAGCATCGAAAAGTCGAACCTCAACCGGCAGTTTCTGTTCCGGCCTAAAGACGTGGGCCGGCCCAAGTCCGAGACGGCGGCCGGTGCGGTCGTGGAGATGAACCCCGACCTGCAGGGCAAGTTCACTGCGCTCACCGACAAGGTGGGCCCCGACACGCAGCACATTTTCGACGACGCGTTCTGGAAGAACCTCGACTATGTGACCAATGCGCTGGACAACGTCGAGGCGCGCACGTACGTGGACCGTCGCTGCGTGTTCTACCAAAAGCCGCTGATCGAGTCAGGCACGCTGGGCACCAAGGGCAACGTGCAGGTTGTTGTGCCGAACCTGACCGAGTCGTACTCGTCGTCGCACGACCCGCCCGAAAAGGGCATTCCGCTGTGCACGCTGCGGTCGTTCCCGTCGAAAATCGACCACACGATTGCGTGGGCCAAGCGCCACTTTGAGGAGCTCTTCAGCGAGAACCCGCAGAACGTCAACCTGTACCTGACGCAGCCCAACTTTGTGGAGTCGACGCTCAAGCAAGCGACCAGCCAGAAGCAGGTGCTCGAGACCATCGAGTCGTATCTTGTTGAGAAGCGGCCGCTGACGTTCGAGCAGTGCATCCAATGGGCGATCGACGAGTTCGAGCTGCTTTTCGTCAACGACGCCAAGCAGCTGCTGTACAACTTCCCGCCCGACTCGACGACGTCGTCGGGCGCGCTGTTCTGGTCGCCGCCCAAGCGCGCGCCCACGCCGGCCAAGCTCGACGTCAACAACCCGCTGCACCTGGAGTTCCTGGTGGCTGCCGCGAACCTGCGCGCCGCCAACTACGGCCTCAAGGGCGAGACGGACCCCAAGCTGTTTGCGGACGTGTGCGCAAGCTACCACGCGCCCGAGTTCAGTCCGGCGGCCGGCATCAAGATCGCCGTGACCGACGACGAGATCGTCAACGGCGCGGCCAATGAGAGCGACGAGCTGGCCAAGATCGCCGCCAAGCTGCCGCCGCCGTCGTCGCTGGCCGGCTTCCGGCTGCACGCCGAGGACTTTGAGAAGGACGACGACAGCAACTTCCACATCGACTTCATCAACGCCACCTCGAACCTGCGCGCCGTCAGCTACGGCATCGAGCCCGCCGAGCGCTCGCGCACAAAGTTCATTGCCGGCAGCATCATCCCGGCCATCGCCACCACCACCGCGCTGGTCACAGGCCTGGCCACGCTCGAGGCGCTCAAGGTCGTGCAGGGCAAGAAGCTCGACGACTACAAGAACGGCTTTGTGAACCTGGCGCTACCGTTCTTTGGCTTCTCGGAGCCCATCGCGTCGGCGAAAATCAAGTACAACGGCCGCGAGCTCGACAAGGTCTGGGGCCGCTTCTCGCTCGACGGCGACGTCACGCTGCAGCAGGTGCTGGACTTTTTCGAGAAGGAGCACCGCCTGGAGGTGTCGATGATTGCCGCCGACGCGCTGCTGCTCTACGCGTCGTTCTACCCGCCTAAGAAGCTGGCCGAGCGGCTGCCGCAGAAACTGTCGGCGCTGGTCGCGGAGATCGGCAAAAAGCCGCTCGAAACAAAGACCATCACGCTCGAGATCTGCGCCGACGACGCCGAGGGCGAGGAGGTTGACGACCTGCCCTACGTCGTCGTCAACCTGCCTTGAGCAGCTTCTAGATTATAGCTACATACATCTCTCTAGTCCGTTTCCCGCCTTGTCCGCATCTGACCTCGCCGAGGGTTTGTTTAGGATACCGGGTGGCGCTTATTTTCTTTAAGAACTCTCCGAGCTTCGCTCGGCGGTAGACTGGGGAGAGGAGCCCTCTGCCTCCGCCGAAGCCTGGAGGAGCTCTTTTCTTCTTTTCATAACTCTCCGAGCTGCGCTCGTTGGTTTTCCGCCTAAAGGCAGTAGACTGCACCGGTTACCTCCGCCTTTAGGCGGCCCAGGGGGCGCGGGGGAATCCCCCGCAACAGCTACCGTTAGTTCTTCTCAAGAACTCTCCGCCTAAAGGCGGTAGACTGCACCAGGTGGTTACCTCCGCCTTTGGGCGGCTCAGGGGGTGTGGGGGAACCCCCCGCAATAACGACCCAGCAGTTCTGTTTCACTTTCTGAGATCTAGACCTCGTCAGTGCCTAGCTTAGACTACGGAACTGGTATATACCAGGAGGGCTGCAGCAGAAATACCGGAGTATAAGGAGCCCCGTTACGCGTACCGTCAATTAGCACGCAACATGCCTATATTTCTTGGCGCACAGCGATAGTCGGCAGAACATACAGTCAAGGGGCTATTCGCAACTATCTCCCCTAAAAGTAGCAGCCCTGAGGAAAACGAGCTGCTGAGAGCTGAGGTAGCACTTTAGATCAGATCATAGTTAGCTCGCAACTATAAAATAGTAGGGTCTAAAGAGGACGAATCGCTCCCGGCGCCTCCAGAGGAAGCTCTAACGGCAGTGAATCTCTACGACACTGGCCGTGTCCTCCCTTGCTTCCGGTTTCAGTTGCCAAGGCAGGCACACCGCTCGGAAAGTTAGAAGAAAAACTACTATGCCTATTATTTTCGCGGGGGGTCCCCCCGCACCCCCTGGCCGCCTAAAGGCGGAGGTTTAACCATCTGGTGTAGTCTACCGCCTGAAAGCGGAAAACCGACGAGCGAAGCTCGGAGAGTTATGAAAAGAAGAAAAGAAAAGCTCCTCCAGGCTACCGCCTTGATGCGGAAACCGACGAGCTTTATCTCAGAGTGTTACAAACAAAAGAATATATCTATATATTTCAAGAGGCGTAAGGCCAACCTCCCGGAGAGTGATTATGTGTAATTGGTTTTCATTTTCTAGCGCTCAGCCACTGGCATATACTATTTTTAGTCGGGAGCACGGCGCAGCTAGCGAGTCGTAAGGCTCTGCCTGTTGTGGTGCATTCCGGCACATTCCACGCTAACTCAGATCATGCGCAAAAACAACGTCTAAGCCGCAGACGCAGGTCCCCCACCTACGCGGGATGCGGGAGTTACAAGTGGGATGCTGCTAGGGCGGCCCTCCGTCGGGATGCCCAGACCGACGCCCAGACCCAGAAACCCCCGCTTACCCCACCGCCCTGCATATCCTTGTTCATTGCCTAAATAATATGGTCTGGCGAAAAAAATATCGGTTGCTGCCCCGAAAAAAGTGGCGTGCTTGCGCGTCCAAACCACATCTCCTGCGAAAATGCAGACATAAACTTAATATACCGAGATAGGCAGGAGTGGGTGGGGAGCGTCATCCAGCACCACCTGAGACGCCTGCCCCACCCTGCGTTTGGGCGACGCAAGGTGATATGCAGGTTAATTGGTGCCCCGCAAAGGCCATGCAAAATCGACTGCCACGGTTATAGGCTATTATTATTTTATTTAATTAAACCATTAAATAATTCTTCGTTCGGTGGCTCGCTTGGCCTGCCGCATCACCGGCCACCCGTTGCTAGGCCGGCCCCCTGCTTGCAGCAAAGGGGTGGGCTTATCGCTGGCAACCAGGAGACTTGTGCCAGCCGTTTTTTGCAAGGGATGACGCAATTATACACCTACATGCATATCCTCGGCTAAGGCTGCCGGGCAAAAGTCGCGAGAACAGCTTGGAACAGGCAGTTTTATGGACTATATGCTTAATATTGGCTATTTATTTAGATATTGTAATTTCCACCCTTTTCCAAGCCGGTCTTGCCATACTTCCACCCCCCCTCGAATCCCAACAACGCAGGGCGTGCAGATCTAGCTGTGCAGCATGCATGTCTCACAGCTAGCTTTTTTTGCATAAAACCACCACCCCTTTTTTCCTCTTTTGCAGTTACCACATATTCTTCGGGTACCCTCTTTCATTGAACAAAATGCACTTCCGCATTCTGCTGGCCCTTCTGGCCCTCGGTCTAGCCGATGTGCTCGACAACATCAAAGCTGCCGGTTCATCGTTTGATGAAATGGCTCAATTCTACAGCACGGTTCCTGGAGACTTTCATTCTGTTATCCAGCAGATCCAGTACTACTCGCCCCTCTTGATGGGCGTCAATGCCTTGAAAGACTCGGCGAACCCTCTAACCATGGCGGCTGCAAACGTCTCGGACTATGCTCAGGGCTTCAACGCGTTGCAAAAATCGGTATCGCATCTGTTGCAGGTTCTCCTGGACAGAGCAGATACCTTCAACTCGCTGCTTCCCGAGTCTATTATTGGCGGGAACATGAACACTTTGGGCAGTGCCATGGCTATTGTCAACTCTAATGTATACTCTGCGGCTGCTCAGGTCGCAACTGCATGCGCACCACTAAGTTCTATTTTTCAAGATGCAGGTGCCATGGCTGCCAACTATGCGTCTGTCGCATCGCGGTACTCTGCTGAAACACCGGCGTTTTCCATGCCCCCTTCGCCTTCAAACTGTTTCTCCAGTTCCTTGACCAATAATACTAATGCCACCGACACTAAAAGTGTGCTCACCTTCATGTCGAACATCGGTGACACTGCCAGCCAGTATGCGCACACAGACTTCTCGCTGTTCAACGCGACGCGTCAGCTGCAGACCCTGTCGACCGCCTTCACGTTGCTGGTTTCCGAACAGCGCGGCGTCTCTGTTTCGCAGGACCATTACGCCAATAGCAGCCGTGACTTGGTGCTTTCGTTGGGTGACTACCTTAACCACTTCAACGTGCGGAGCCCCATGCCAGACACCATCAGCAACCAGCTTCAGCTGCTCAACAAAGAATCAGGCGCGTTTTCGAGGGTGGCTCTAATTGCCGTCAAAGCAAGCTGTGTATCATACACGCAAATCCAACAGGGCGTGCGTTCGCTCAATGCTGCCTGGTCGAGCATCAACGACTTTTATGGCACATCTGTACCACTAACTGACCCGGGTACCAACTGTACTATCACCACCGCCTCGTCTTCGCGCGGCTCAAGCTCGAACTCGACCTCCGCCAGCACAGACACTCAGCTCACCGGCACGTCGTTCACAAAGCCGTCGAGCTTCGACGTGTGGGGAAGATGGGTGCTTGTGGGTGTGGCGGCCGCGATCATCTTGTTTTTGTCGATTTTGGCTCTAATGATTCTGCTGTCGCGCCGTCGCATTCTTAAGGGCAAAGCGCCTCTTTACGGTACCGCCTGTATTTTTCCGCGGCACATCACCGCGCCCTCGTCGGTAGAGAATGATAAGCCCGTTTCTCTCGCCTCCTCTTCGATGATCAACAACTGTTCGATCTGCAGAAAGGAGTTCAAATCCAAGGAATTAGCCACCCACTGCCAATGCGGCTCTCTATTTCACCCGGCCTGCCTCTATGAGTGGCGCGTGACCTACGAAACAATGTGCCCCACTTGCTGCGACCACAAGGCGAGCGCCTAGCTGCCTGTCTATATTTATTTGGTGTTTTGTTTGTAAAGTTCAATTGTACCTACTTCGCTCTATTGTTTTGCTTAGCCTCACGTCTCGTTATATCCCTGCAGTACACAGGGCCTGCTAAAAATTATTGTCCGGCTAGTGGGTCGTCAAGGATATTAGTCTCATCTATGGCACTAAGTTGGAACCTGGAGAGCGTTGGCTTGAGTGTTAGAAAAGAAAGAAAGAGAACCCAAGTTGATATGTTCACGGGGAATCCTTCGCACAAAGACCGCCTTACGGCGGCAATAGGGTTATACGTAAAGTCCATATAGCTACTTAACTAGAATAAACTAATCACCTTATCGGCAACGCTAGTAACGCTCATCTTGTGGGTAATAATGATAATCGTAGTAGTGCGAGTTTCCCGCAGATTCTCAATCACATTGAGAATACATTCGGTGCTCTCACTATCCAGTGCGGAAGTGCACTCATCAAGAATAAGTACCTTTGTCTTGCGCAAAAGTGCACGTACAAGTCCAAGTCGTTGCATTTGGCCGCCCGAGAGAAGATTGCGCTTGATCCGCGTGTCGTATCCATCTTCAAGACCAGCAATAAAGTCATGTATACCACATTGCTTGCAGATATCAATGGCCTCGGCCCTCAAAAGGTCGCTATTATCGTCAGAAACAGCATAAATTAGGTTCTCCATAATCGTAGCGTCAATAAAGTCCAGGGGCATCTGTCCAACCATCGCAATGTTCTTGCGAATATCCTCGATCGGAATGCTCTGCATATCGCGATTACCGAGATAAATGGTGCCCTGCGTAGGTTTCTCTAGCACCAAGAGCAGCCGCGCAATGGTGGACTTTCCTGATCCTGAGGGCCCAACAATGGCTACAGTGTCGTTGGCCTGAATGGTTTCGGACCAGCTACCAAGCGCCTGTGAACCATCGGGGAACTGAACACCGACATCGGTAAACTCTATGGATCCGTAGTCAAGCAGTCCAAGATCGGTCTTGTCCCAGTCTTGAATGATAGCATCCTCTTCTTTGTTGTACCGATCATTGAGCGCATTAAAGTACCGCTCAATGGCTTCAAAACCATTGCCGACGGCAGGAATAGAGTTTGCGAGGGTATCGATGGTCATCAAAGCAAACACTACGATCGCAAAGATTTGGAATGCATCTTCGGCATCGTACTCACCAGTGGAAATAAGCTTCATGCTGTACCAGATCATCAATCCTTGGGCCATCAACGGGAAGATCCGTAGTAGACCAAAGCCTGCACCCACCCAGAAAGACATGGGCATTGATAGGCTGTTGACTGCTGCTTCTCGTTCACTGTAGTACTTTTCAAAGTACTTTTCCAGCCGCTGAGTCTTGACTGTCCGGATACCACTAACAACCTCGACCAAGAGCTTGACAACAAGCCCACGTTTGGCTTCACGCGCAGCGGTCCAGGTAGTATTGAAACGCTTGTAGGCTTGATTTGCGGCAAGGAATACCGGCGCGATGGAAAGTCCTACTAGGGCTAGTTTCCAGCCTGTAGCAATAGACCAGATCAGAGCCATAGTTCCCAAAGTGAACATGTTGACCCATCCCGACCAGTATGTGGTGATGATCATTCGGCACCGTTCCGTATCGCTAAAGATCAGCTTTGTGTAGTAGGAAATCTCGCTCTTGTTCAGGGTCTGTTTATTGAGCAAGACCTCGAATAACCGGTTGCGCACGAGCCGCTGCCAATTCTCAGCAACCCATTCCAGTAGCACTGAGCAGTAACTAAGGACACCGTCAGTGAACGCAATTGCAAGTACACCCATAGCCCAGCCCACGACATTCATGTCCCTTGTGGGCAAAAGTCCGACGAGGAGGCGAGAAAATGCAAATGCAAAGACGGGGTTGAGAGTTGCATGGGCAGCGACTATGGCGAAACCAAAGAACAGTGCAAACTTGTTAGGGATACTTTTGAAAAGTTCCAGACTTATTCTTTCAGCAGTCTTGGGCTCCCTCGCGACCACGGTATTGGTAGGAGAGGTAGGCGGCGAAGGAACGGTGACTGTGTACAGCAGAGGATCGCCCGCAGTGGTTTGTCGCTTAAGGTCCTTGACGCTGTGGTAGCGAGTTGCAGTGCCGTCTCTGAGAACATAGAGAGGGTTATTCGAAGGAACCAGGTTTAGTTGATGCGTGATGATGATGGTTGTTTTGCCCTTTCTGTATTCAAGAATTGCTGTCATGACTTCTTCTTGAAGACGGGGATCCAAAGAGCTTGTACTTTCATCGAAAATCATAATAGGAGCATCTCTTAGGCGGGCACGTGCCAATCCAACTCGCTGGATCTGACCACCACTTAGTGGGAACGTACCTTTAGTCTCAATGCCGTTGGGAAGAGCATAGACGAAATCGGCACACATTTCCTGGCAGGCCGAAGCGACCATCTTCTCAGTGACACCTGCGGGTGTTCGGGACCCAATGCAGATGTTTTCAGAGAGAGGAATATCGAACAAGACTGCTTGTTGCTCCACGACATAGATATGCTGTTCGATCCAAGCATTACTGAAGTGAGGCACGGGGGTATTGTCAATGGTAACTGCACCACTTTGATAGTTGTATTGCTTGGAGATAAGGTTTGCCAACGAAGACTTGCCGCAGCCAGAGGGACCTACAACGTAGGTTGTCTCACCGGCCTCAAAGACCATTGATGCGCCTACGAGCACGGGTCCAGGTCTTGAAGGATACGAGAAGCAGACATCGTCAAACCTGACTTCGCCCTGACCATCAGCCAAGGCCGGAGGCATGAGACCAATTGCTTCCTTGAAGTCTGAGAGCTCGTCACGCTTGGTCAAGCGATTTAGACGATCCGCAGATACTCTGCCCTTTTGAAGATGGATGAGCTTTTCCAGGAGTTGCTGGAACTGACTGGCGGCAGATAAACAAGACCAGAACACGGTCATTACGGAGCCTGAAGAAAGGCCATGGTTGCGGACCATGTAAGATCCAAAGTAGAAACCCTGCACAAACATTGCAAGCAGCAAGAAACGGCCTAGACCTTGCTGAAGCTGGCTGAGGTGCCAGTATCCCATGTTGCATTGTTGTTCTTGTTTCAAACTTTCAGCTAGCTTTTGGCGTTCGTAGTCACGACGCTGGAAGATCTTGACGGTGGGCAAACTGGAAAGCACCCAGTCTGTATGATCAGTGATAGCGTCCAACAATTGCTTGGCCAGACTGACTTTCTTCTCGACAAAGGGATTGATGACAGCCATCAAGAGAACCAGAATAGGAATACCAGCCAGGCTCACGAGGGTGACTGCCCACGAGTAGTAGAAAGCCACACCCAGTTGAAGAATGGCCGAGACGGCGAGAACAAGCATGTTGCCAGTGGAGATGCCTGCTGCCAGTTCGAGATCTTGGACATCTTTAAAACTCATAGTCACTGAGCCAATTGCTCTTTCGTTCTCATCAAACCAACCGCTATGGTTCTTGATGATGGCAGTGTAAAGCTTTTGGCGGGCCCGATGGCCTTGCAGGTAGCCGAGATAGCTCCAGACGGTGTACATGACCCAGGAAATACCAAACTGGGCGGCTGCTAAACACCACATACCGATACAATATGAAAGAACTTTGTTCATAAAGTGTGAGGGGCTTGTGGTTAAAGCGGAGAACCGTTCTAGTGAAGAGAATACTTTGCCAATTAGAACACTGGATACCGGCTCTACAGCGGCATCCAACAGGCAAAACACCGCACCAATAAATAGTAGGGGAGAGTCTTTGCGACTTAGGAATTGAAAGAGAGCCATGAAGTAAGAGAGAGAGGAGAGCAGATAAGCTTTGACCTTGTTTTGGTTGGCCTGCAAGATATGCATCCATCGTGCACGGACTGGCAGTTGTCACATACCGGATCCGGTAATTGTTCATGCACAGGGTTAGGCCAGATTTTGGCGATGCTCACGTTCTTGTTGCTTTTTTCACATATTCGGACACCGGTACCCGGATATGCGCATCTTTTCTGAACCGTTAAGGTATATTTGGTGTACCAAGCATGCCGGTAATGTCGACTTTCAGGCTTTTCCGGCCCCAAAAAACTGGGCCCTAAAACCGTAAAAACAGCCTGAATCTCTGGTATTTCTCAAAATTTAAAAACCCAATAAAGCTTTCACAGCATCTAGAATCCAGAAAAAATATTCTCACGTGGTTCTCTCTACTTGTTCTATTTCTGAATAGAAACCGAATTGCAGCTCCTGCAGACATCCCGATTACATGAGTTTGGCAGATCGACGGAGAAATTTAGGACCAACCGATACGGTTGCGTTCAGCGTTGAGAAAGCCGAAAACGGCCCTATTTATGAGGACCAGATCCGCCCGGTCTTTTTATCCCAGGGCGTGGCCCAGCATGCGTCTGGCTCTGCGTATCTCGAGACTGGCGGCACTCGAGTGCAGTGCAACGTGCATGGCCCGCAGCCGCTGCGCGGTGAGTTCCACAGCGAGGCCGAGGTGACGGTTAATGTCAGAATCGAGCCTTTTGCCGGATTAAGCGACCCTGATGTGCTTGAGCGCACAATTGCCGACTTTGTGCGCACCAGCATCACGCCGGCCATTGTGCTTGCAGACTACCCCAAATCGGCCATTGTGCTGTCCATCACCGTGCTGTCTGGAATCAACGGAGCCGTTTTCCCCCAGATCGCGGCGGCCGTCAACGTTGCGACGCTCGGGTTGGTGAATGCAGGTATCGCCATGCACGATATGGTCACTGCCGTGAGCGTAGCGTCGCATGGCGGCCAGATCTACGCGGACGTCGATGCGCCGCTGGTAGACCCGCAGCTCATTGCCGCGTACCTCACGGCCAAAAACAAGCTGGTGGGCTTCACGGTGGGCGCTGTTGCCGGCGTGCCCAAGCCGCTGCTGGACTCGCTTCTCTCGCGTGCGCAGGCCGCCGCCGAGACGCTGCGGCAGGTCTTCAACGGCTACCTCGTCGAGGACTACGCCAAGCGCAGCTAGCACTATTTCGTTGTAACAGTATACAGACCATAAACAACTTTTTTCTCGTCCACTGTGCGGTTTTTCCTCTTGTGTTAACTCCTTGGGCCTCGTAGGGGTTCGAATTACGGCGGCGAAGGGTCCGCCATGTGATCACAAAGTTGAAAGGAACAGCGGTGCATTTGCGGGGGATTCCCCCGCACCCCCTGGGCCGCCTAAAGGCGGTAGACTGTAGCGCGCTGCACATCCGCCCCAGGGCATGCGATAGAAGCCGTTACTCAATCTGCGTCTTCCTCTATTGAGTCTCTGAACTAAAGCTCGTAGGTTTCTCGTCGTAAGTAGAGTCTAGTCCGCAGTATAAGCCCCCGCCGTAAGGCGGCTCGGGGGTGCGGGGGATTCCCCCGCGAACGCCCCGTTCTGTAGTATAAGCTCACTGGTTTTACATGAAGCCAAACAGAGTACAATAACCTCGCCGTAAGGCGGCCCAGGAGGGGGCGGGGGAATCCCCCGCAAAAGGCCAGCATTGTAGCTCTAATAACTAGATCACTTAAATATTATTTCCGCGTACTTCTACGGCTTGACAACGCCACCATCGGCTCGAACGAGCGGCGACCCACGAACAGCCGAAAACAGCCGAGCGAAGCGGGTAGAAGGCGGCTAGTCGAAGGACTCGGTCGGCGTGTCGGTGCCGCGGGCGCGAGAGGCCGTGCTGAAGAGCGGCGGCGGCGCTGCCTGCTGCTTGGTGCGCCACGCCCAGTGCCAGAGTTGGCTTGTTTCCTTGCCGACAAACTGGACTGCGAGGGCCTTGAGCGACTGCTCCAGCACCCACTCGGGCGTTTTATTGGACACAGACAGCACGCCGTCGTCGATGGAGAGGTCCAGGTCCCAGAGCTGCGACTCGTCGGCCACGTCGGCGAGAGTGTAGGCTCTGTCCTCTGCTTGTGCAAACAGCTGGCGAGTTTCGTCCCAGCTGGTCTTTGCGTAGACCTGAAAGTACTGGTAATGAACGTTGAGGCGCACGGCGTCTGTGGCAGCACCAATACCACTGCTGCCGATGGCATCTTTGGAAATCACCGACGAGAGATACAGCCACCATTTCCAGAACTCCGGGATATCCAGAGCCAGAAACGCATCCACCAGCGCTTTTGCCTTCGGGAACTTTACTGCGACGGCCGCGAAAACCGGGTCTGCGCGCGCAAAGAACGTGAGGTCGTCTCTGCTGAGCCCGAGAACAGCGCTCATCGTCAGAATGGCCGCTTGCACGCCCGGTACGGCCTGCAGCCACGGCCCCGCGGTCTCGAACTGCCCGGGCTGCAGCCACAGCAGCGCGCTGGCCGCGTCGGCATAGTTGCCGTTGTTCCACGCCGCCGCAGCCACGATCTGCAGCAGCGCCGGCGTGGCCTCGTCGCCGAGCTCTGTGCCCTGCTGTGCCGGCCGCAGCGACTTGCCGATGCCGTTGAGGATCATCGAGTAGTGCCGCTGCAGCAGATCCGCATTGGCTCCGGCCAGCGTCGCCCGGGCCTCCACAGACGAGTGGGTGCCTTTGGCTTGCCGGTACAGGATCTGGGACTGGCGGAGTTCTCCGGCCAGCGCGGCAAGATCGCCCTGCTCCAAAAGACATTTACCGGCCGCTTCGAGATCATTGCCCGCATGCTCGAACTCGCGGCGCAGGTCCTGCCGCCGCAGCCGCACCCGCTCGTTGCTGGCGCTGATCCAGTCGTTCATGCCCGGGAACGGGCATTGGCCAATCACAGAAAGCCCTTCCAGCCGGCCGCCGTCCAGAGTGTGCTCCTGCACGGCCAGCATCGCCGGCTGGTAATTTTGCGTGGCCTGGGCCTCGTACTCGGCCTGCAGCACCTTGATCAGGCCTGCAAAGTCCATGCTTACTTCCCACCCCGCGAGCCCTCCTCCAAGTACTTAGACTTAGACTCAACTACTACATTATCTCGGCCTTTTTCGATTTAGCTCGACTTAAATTATACACGCAGACGTTTGCGGGGGGGGGGGGGGGGGGGGGGGGGGGGGGGGGGGGGGGGGGGGGGGGGGGGGGGGGGGGGGGGGGGGGGG